>CAUYQG010177651.1:0-14288 GCA_963574415.1 Tarsius wallacei
GCTTTAGTCCATGTGTAAGTTTGGAAAGAGTTTTGAGAGGGCTTCAACTTGCTGAAGGCGAGTCTTCCTTAAAGGCCGATGCTCACGTCCTGGGTAAGAGGAGCAAAGTTAGACCAAACTCCAGGAACCTGGGCTTTGGCAGGGTGGAGGTGATCGCTGTTACGGCCCTGCCACATCAGCTGCTGTCATGAGCTTATCCTCTATGTCTACGAACAGTCCACACTGTCTGCCACACGCTGACCTGATCTACACAGCAGCAGAGCATGGGGCTGGGTCCAAGACTCCAGATCCAGTGACTCACTCGTACCTCTGAAGTGTGTCACCACTCCGTCTTGGTCACCTGTGGATGTGTGTGTCCATAACTCAGTCCTCAGGCCTGGGTCTGCCACAGGCTCTTACCCGGTTTCCCTGTACCTGGCTCCTCCAGCCTGAGGTCTGATGGCCACATCGTGGTGGTGTCTTTCTTGTCCTAAGACCAAGTTTTCCCTCCTTAAGCCCCACCCCCATCTCAGGACAGAGCCCACCCCCCACAGTCTGGCAGCAAAAGCCTCTGGGGTGGATGCCAGCTGCCCTGCTGCCCCCTCTCCTGCCATGCTTTGCCGCCTCATGGACCCAAGTCACCCCAGAGTCCCTGCCCTCCCATCCCTGAGACCCACCCTATGGAACCATTGTCTCTATCTGTGAGGTCTCCTACTGCGCCCACACATGTCCATATTTCACCTGCCCCTGTGGCCAGCGCTGTGTCCCCTCTCTGTGAACTCTAATAAGTCTTCCCTGGGTTCACTTCTTCTGGCCTTTGTCCCTGACTAACCAGGGCACTAATTGTTAGTGACGGATGCTCATCTTGATACACTGCAGGGGGCCACACCTGCCTTGGCCACCACAGAAGCCTCCTCCTTATATCAGACATACAGCAGGCACTTACGCACAACTGGTGTGCAGATGTGGAGATGACCCTTGCTTTACGGCTGCATGGTCCCTCTTGCTATGGAAATGTAGCATACACACAGAAAAGAGAGCATACAGGGGCAGCACAGTGAACGACCGCAGGGTGAACATTCTGCCAAGCCATGCCCCAGGGAAGGACCCAACACTGTGCAACCCAGGAGCCCACCCTCACTTCTCCTCTGATATTACCCAGAGTTAGCCCCATGACGACTTCTCAGGCCAGATGGTGTGACATGATGCAATCACACATGCTGTAGCTCCATACTGGATCTGTGGGACTCATCGAGCTGCTGTACGTGGCTGTACTTGGTTGATCTCTATTGCTGTGTGGAATTCCACCATGTCACTGCTTCTTGGTTTCTTTGTTCCTTCTACTCCTGATGGACATCTGGGTTGCGACATTGGCTCTTGGACATTCTAGTTTGGGACTATGATGAATAGCACTGCTCTAAACATTCTTCTGTGGTATTTGCAGTTTAGTAATGGCTAAACTTAACAGAGTCCAAAGTGGTTTCAGGATTCATTGTAACATATATGTGTGGCTGAAATGCTTCCAATTTTGTGTTAGACAATGGGCATTATTAACACAGATGAGAAGATTGCTGAGTAGAGATCTTGTCCTGTCAAAAGGGCTGCAAATACCAGGGCACCTGGGAGTTATCATGACAGTGATCGGAGCTGTGACACTGTGCCCTGAGCAGTCGTTCAGTCCATTCACGGAACTGGAATCCGTGTCACAAATGTCTTCAGCGTTTCCTGGTCATCTCCCTGGGATCTGGCCCTGGGGTCCTGCGTTGGCTGAACACAAAACACCCAATATGGCCAAATGCTGTCTGCAGGGGTGCACTAAGCACGTGTGCTCATACCTGGGAGGGGCTGCACACCCTGCACCCAGGAGCATAACCCACACGCAGGGGCAGGTTTGTAGTCCCAAGGAGGTGGGGTGCTCCTGGCTCCTGGGAGGATGTGATTGACTGGTTTGGAAAACAAATCCCTCACTTGAGCGGCAATCAAGCCGGTTGCTGAGGGCTCTCAGCTAAGGACCCTGATCAGGAAGCGGAGGAGAAGGGTCGCTTGCAACTGGGCCATTCAAAGCCCCCAAACATCACCAGAAGGCAGCATATAGTACTGGCCCCTGATGTTAGGCCCACACCTCACACCTACATGAAGCACAGGGATTCCACCAAAATTGAGCAGAGGGTCTATGACATAACCAAACCTGGCAGCGAGGGGCAGCAGGACATACTCCCTCCAGAGGCCCTGAGGGCAAGCTTGTGTTTAAATGTAAACTTTAAAAAGCTTTCATGCTCCGCTAAAGGATGCACATCTTCCACCACCACCCCCATCCTCCCCACCCCTCCCCTCACCCTCCTCCCATTTGCAGATTCTGGGAAACACCCAAGGCAAGTAACACTGAGCTCCAGGATGGTGAGGAAGGAGTGTGAGAGAGAGGATTTCACATGCAGATGCACTTTAGGCTGACTACATAAGGTGGCCATGTGTCCTGTGCCTTATTACCGGGGCTTTCTCACAGTACCATCATGGCACTGTTTCGTGTCCTTGGCCTTGGTCTCAGACATGATCTGGAAGCTCACAGAAGGCAGAAATCAAATATTCATCTTCGTGCGTCCCCAGGACCTGGACGAGTGCTTCTGGCTTGAACATGAGTGTGAATCCAGCATCTAGTCAGCCTGGTGTGGGCAGGTTTTTAGCAAGTGCTGCTGCCTGATGACAAAGACATTAACTCCCTGCTAAAGCGTGGCCCACGGATCCCGGCCCGGCCCTGGCATTGCCTGGTGCTTATGAAAATCGCAGATTCTGCAGACTTGGAAGCTCTGCAGGGATCCATCTCATCACTGCTCAGGCTCTGCCACAAACAGCCATGCCCTATGCCTGTGCAGCACCCCGTCCCCAGCATGGCCTCCATGGGCCTCTGGAGTCTCCTGGAAACAGGACGGGCTGAGGAGTTGGCCGTCTCCCCTTCACCCCATTGTAATCGAAAACGAATTGACCGGGACCCAAAGATTTCATCAGAGCATGTGCTTAAGTTCTTTCTCTAAATAAATAAGAATGAGGAAATGACTTGGGAAAGGGGAGCAGGGCCAGGAGGCGACGTGGGGAACCTCTGGCCCGGCAGACCGGGCGCCATCAAGCCTCCAGACATCCCTGCGCCAAACCGATCCTGTAAAATGAGGAAGTCTCCATGGGCTTGTACCTGCTTCTGACCACGTTCTCCCCCCTGCTGTGTTGTTTTGGTCCATGGGTCTGGCGCTGAGCTGTGGTAACAGAATTCCACCAGCTGGAAACACGCTGGTGGAACAGAATTAGATGTGGGAGAGGTGAGACAGCACAAGCGCTCAGCACCCTTCTCTTTGGGTAAGGAGGATATGGCCCTAGCTTCTTTCTTGTCTTCTGCACCAAAGGTGGTCATGGAAGGCACAGACATGTCTGCGACTCATTTCATCCCCATAAATATCTTCCTTGGAAAGCACCAGACTGTAGAATGAAGGTCCTGGGAGAACCTTTGGGTCTTGCCATGTTGGCCAGCTCTGTGAGAGCTAAAGTTGGCTACACTTAGCCAGGCGCAGTGGCTCAAACCTGTCATCCCAGCGATTTGGGAGACAGAGGCAAGAGGATTGCCTGAGGCCATGGGTTCGAGACCAGCCTGGGCAACTTCGCAAGACTTCATCTCTACAATAAATTTAAAAAATTAGCTGGACATGGTGGCACCCACCTGTGGTTCCAGCTACTTAGAAATCTGAGGCAGAAGGATAGCCTGAACCCAACAGGCCGAGGCTATGATAGCCGTGAGCATGCCACTGCACTCCAGCCTGAGTGACAGAGTGACACTCCTACTAAAAAAAAAAGTTATACTTTTTGCCGTGTCGATTCTCATGCCTCAGTTTTTCCTTTGATGTGCTCCACTGGGGGCCCCCCTCTGCTCGCTCAGGTTTTCCTCTTGACTCTCTGAAAACCAGGACCCTGAGAAGCTGTGGTCTACCAACCCTCTGTCTCCCCAGGACACTCTTATTGCTAACCCATCAGCTGACTTTTGCTGATGTTAACAGTTCAATCTTGGGGATTTCTACACTGCCAGAGAGGACCCGCCAACCCACATTCCCCTTTGGCTTAGGTCGCAGCCCAAGCCTGCTTTCTGCCCTCCTGGGCCTGTGAGCCCTGACCCAGTCCATGCAACATCAGAGACTGACTAGGAGCTTGATATGAGAGTCTAGCTGAGAAACAGTATGGTCCTGATCTAGGGCAGGGGTAAAGCAGAGAGGCGTATGAGTCCAGTGAGCTGTCTTCCACAGGACTTGGGGAGCGTGAGCCACAACCCTTGCATCTCCAGCATGCATGCTTAGCATAATGGTGCCTTCTAAGAAACACAACACAGGAAGAAAACCAGGCCTTAGGGAAGGCTGAGGGGTGACTATCGAAGGTGCCCTTTGAGGTCCCACCAACACGTGAGACTCCGACAGGAGATGAGAGGCTTGAACCTGGGCACCTTAGGGGTCACAGGAGGTTGTTAGAATCATGCATGAGATGGCCCATGGGGAGGAAGCAGAGCAAGAACAGTCAGCAAATGAGAGAAAGCCCTGGTGAGCCCACGTGTTTACGGAGAACAGAGGATGGGGCATTTGTAAAAGGCTGAGGAGTGGTCAGGAAGCGGTCAAGAAGACCCTGGGTGAGTTCTGCCAAGGTTAGACACTGGATGACAACATTACTCTCAACTTGTAGGATCGACAGGTGTAATATGGAGGAGCAGCTTGTAAGCCACGAAAGTCTCTAAAGCTGTAGGATGACATGGCAAGTGTGTGGTTTGCTTGATGCATGCAGTGTTCTCATGTATGTATATGATAGTGATACGTAGAATGATTTGAAAACACCAGTTACTGAACAAGTAGGCAGGATTTGGGGAAGTCAGCCCTTGGAAGGAGAGAACTTGGGTGGGTGAGGTCTACCTCTATCTGGCTGCTCCTTGGAGGGAGCCCTGCACTCTGTGAAGCAGAGGGTGGCTGGAATCCAAGCAGAAAGTGACAATCTTATGGGCTTGAGGTCTCAGAAGATGAAGTTTGGAGCTGCAAGAGTGGCTGGAAATGGAGGGGGCATTCCTGCAAAGGAGACCCTGGCAGAGGCAGAGCCCCCAGATCTGCTGACAACCCCCTTCAGGTCTGTAGATGACCCAGATGCAGGGGGGAGGGTCCCACTTGCTCTACAGAACCTGACAGTCAGACATCCAAGGGCTGACTAGAATGTCAGCAGTCGCCTGACTCAGGGAGCCAATCAGAGTATATATCCCAACAAGTGGGGGTCCTTGGTGAAAAAAACTCAAGTGTTTATTTTTTTCTAAGCCTTTTATTTTGAAATAGTAAATTCACAGAAGTTGCAAAGAGAAGCTGACCAGAGTGTATATCCCACCATGCAGGGGTCCTTGTTAAGAAAAACTCAGGCCATTCTGTTTTTCTTCTTAACCTTTTATTTTGAAATAGTAAATTCACGGAAGTTGCAAAGAGGGCTCCCATGTGCCCTGTGCTCAGTGTCCCTGTGGTTCTGTCTTATGTAATTGCAGGACAGCATCAAGACCAGACACCGACACCGACATGCGTGCCACACGTGTGTGGTTCTATGCCATCATATCAGATGTGTAACTGTGTGTAGCCACCCCTGCAATCAGGTTACAAAACGGATCCATCCCCACAGAGACCCCCCCTCATGCTACCCCTTCAGAGGCATACCCAGCCTCCATCACTAACACAACGAAAACGTCTTCAGTCTCCCATTTTTTCATTCTGTAATCATCATCACTCATGTAGCACATGACCTTTGGAGACTGGCCTTTTTTTTGCTCAAGACAATGATCCTGACCCTTCCAGCACTCAAGCCACAGCCTGACTTTCTGGTTTTCCATCTCATCGCCAAGCCACTTTCCATGTGTGGACGTCATGAGGTCTGGGGAGCCATTTGCCCCTTTAGGAATGTCTAGGTTGTTTCCAGTTTCTTATTATCACAAATAAGTCTTCTGTGATCATTTGTCTATATAGTGATGTATAGAATGATTTGAAGGCAGTAGCGAATGAACGAAGGTTTTATTCCTCTGTAATAAATGCCCAGGAGTGCAATTGCTGAGTGAGTCTTTCCTTTTGAAATGCCATGAAGAAAATAATGAGGTAGTAAAATTTATGTCCCAAACTTAGTAAAAGCTTTACAACTTAGGGAACAACTGAAGCAGGTTACCCACAAGGCTTAAAACCAAGCCTTCCTATGATTGTGGGAAGTGATCAGTAGTTAAACTGCCTGCAAGAAGAAAAATTTCTTTCAGGGAAGATAACAGAATCCAGAGTTTCTACAACATATTATTCATAACGTCCAGTATACAATTAAGACTTACTAGACATGAGAAGAAACAGGAAGAGAAGTCAACACAAACAGACACCGAAATAACTCTTACTTCCGAATTTGAAGAAAAAAGATGTTAAAGCAGCCATCATAAACATTCTCTGAGATTTAAGTAGAAAGATGGTCATAAAAAGTGACTAGATGGGGCATCTCAGCAGAAAAATTTTTAAATAATAAAAAAGACATTCTAGAAGTAGTATTTATAACATAGGAAATAAATGATTTAGTAGATAGGTTTAAGAACATATTGCAGGCAGCATAAATATTATTCAACCTGAAGACAGATCAGTAGAAACAATCAAATCAAAGTAACAGAGAAAAGAAGTCTGAGAAAAACAGTCAGAGACTCAGTGACATTTAGTCGATTTCCCAGGTGGAAAAGAGGGAAAGAATGAAACTGAAAAAATATTGGAAAAACAATGACTAAAATCTTTCCAAATGTGGTGAAAATAGCAACACACAGATCCATGAAGCTCAATAAAACACAAGCAGAATTACTACAAAGAAAACCACAAATAGACACATCATCATTAAACTGATGAAAGCCCAATAAAGATAAAAAGCCATCAGAGTGAAAAAAGACACACACATACACACACACACACACACACACACACACACACGGTAGCATGATACGTTTATGGTTGGCTTTTTATTGGAAACAATGTGCTCAGAAAAAAAAATTGGAATGACATCTTTAAAGTGCTGGAAGGAAAATAATTATGCTAATGATTAATTTTTTACTCAGCAAAAATAACCTTTAAAACTGAAGTTTAGATGTGTGTGTGTGTGTGTGTGTGTGTGCGTGTCCTCACTAAGAATGCAGAAGAGTTGAGCAAAGTATTACTCATCTTGACTTCCATAACAGGATGTACTTTCTTTTCAAGTATTTGTAAAGTGTTCACCAAGTTAAACCATTTTCAAGGCTGCAAAATAAGTTTCCAAAGACTGAAATTGTATACGGCATATTTTCTTATTTCAGGAGAATGACCTTGGAAGTCAATAACAGTAAAATATATTTTTTAAAAGGCTCAAATATTAGGAAATTAAACAAAATGCTTTGAAATAACTCATGTATCAAAGAAGGAGTAACCAGTGGCCAGTGGAATTGCAGAATATTTTGAACCATATGTCAAAATTGATATGCATCTATAGCAGTGCAAGACTTCTGAACTAAAGATATGAAACTTCTTGAGAGAATTTTTAAAATACACAAATACATGGAGAGATATACCATCTTCATGAACTGGAAGACTCAGTCTTAGTGAGATGTCAGTGCTTTCCAAATTGACTTATAGATTCAATACTCTCTATCAAAATGTCAACAGACTTTATTTAAAAGAAATCCACAAGTTGATACTATAATATAAATTCAAATAGAGGATGTGGAATATTAAAATAATCTTGAACAAAGGACAAAGGAGCCTGAGACTAACTGATTTCAAGAGCAACTATAATACTACAGTAATCTGGACATTGTTTATTTCCTCATACAAGTAAATAGACCCATAGAAGAGAATAGATACTCTAATAATACACACATTATATATAAATGATCACTTGTTTTTCCACAAAGTCACCAAGGCAAGTCAATAGGGAACGGAAAATACTTTATACAGATAGTGCTGGAACATCTGATTAAATGTAGGGTGGATACTGTTAGGTGCAATTGCCAGTAATTTTAAGTTACTTCTTTATGCCTGTTTTTTCATTTGTCTTACAGAAACGTTACTACTTTTACATTTACAAAAATAAATTATGAAGGAAATGTCTCTTCGTTCATCAACAATTTGATCTTGAATTCTTCAAATGTACAGCCTATCTTTGTCATCCCCTCATGCAGATGAGAAACAGAGATAAGAGACTGCCCAGTAGGATGGCTGAGCATTGATCAGAAGCCTGGCCTCCATGGTCAGGCTTTGCACATGCAACATGCCCCCTCATTTTCTCCAGGCTTACACCAGGAGCCCCCAGCTACCACACAGGGCATGTGAATAGGTGGCCATCCACACCTCAACCCACATAATATAATGCCCATCAACTTGTGAGATGCCTCTGTCTGGGGACTCATGCCTCTCCCTCATTCCATGAGTGATGGTGAGAGTAATGGCTGTTAACGGGGACGTCGGGAGGGAGGGTAGGACTGAAGTGGAAAGAAACAGCTACAGACGACACTCCTTCAAAGGTAATCGTGTGGGCCTTAGGATGGGGGCTAGTGTGTGGCATCCTAAATTTCATTCCAGGCCTCCTCTTCCTCCTTATGTGACTTTGGACGAGTTACTCAAACTCCCCGTGTCTTCTCTGTAAGGTAGAATCTGTAAACGAAGGACGATCATGTTAGTACTCATCTCTGGGCTGTGAGGAGGGAGTCAGATGAGACAATGATGCATTGAACATGCTTGGGAAAGGCCTGATACATAGCAGCCACTCGGTGCAGTTAGCTATTATCGTCTGTTTACTTGGCAGATATTGGAGGCTTTCTGGACCCTCCCTTGGCTCGTTTAGGATGACAGATGAATGAGAATGCCAGAGAACGCAGATGAGCTGACACCATGACTGTGGAATGGAGAGCCAGGGAAGTTCACAGCTGTCTGCCTGGCCTGCTTTCTGTGGCTATATCAGAATGCCATTGACCAGGTAGCTTACAAAGAAAAGAAGTTCATTTCCTACAGTTCTGGAGGCTGAAAGTCCAGGGTTGAGAGGCGACCTCTGGGGAGGGCCTTCTTGCCGGTGGGGACTTTCTGAGGTTCCCTAGGTGGCACTGGGCATAACATGGCAGGGGGCGCCAAGGAAGACAGGCTTTTATACAGACTCGCTTTCGAGATAACCAGCCCACTTCCTCAACAGTGCATTCAATCATTGATTCAATAGTCTGCTAGTCCATGAAAGGATTAGTCCAGTGATGAGGGCAGAGCCCTCCTAGGCTAGTCACCTCCCAAGGCCTCACCACTCACCTGAGGACCAAATTTCCAACACAAATTTTGGGGGACACAGCAAATCCTAGCATCATCTGACAGATGTTCTGTATTTTTAATGATCACTAGAGACAGGTTCTAGCTTAAAGCATCCGTAAGTCTGTTCCATTAAGACTTGCTGTCAGACACCTGTTACGGTTCCTCTCATGCGCATGCTGGTCATTTAAGTGTGGAGAGGATGGTGGAGCTTAAAGGAAGATGCCATGCCTCCTGCAGCCATCAGGAAGTGCCGATCGTGTACTGGTGGTTGGGATTAGGTTGGAATTTGTGCTGACTACCTAAAGAAGAGGAGTCATAGGGAATGTGGAGGATCCTGAAAAAAGCTGGGTCAAAGTGCCCCCCAAGACTGCAGTTGAGGCCTTCTGCCCTGTGATGAGAGGACAGTGCTGTTGTGTGAGGCTCTGTGAATCGTTGCAGAGAGAGGGGAAGGCTATGTGGAGGGATGATAGGCATTGCAGTGGTCTACCTAGACCCAATTCCCCTCTGCTTCTGGGAGCTTTCAAGATTGTACTTCTTACCTCTCTTGTGGCTGAGTGGAGCCATTTGGCTAGTCTGGGCAAAACGTGAGCAGAGGTAACATTAGTTCCATGTAGGCTGAGCCAGCGAGAGACCCAGACTAGACTTTCTGGGCCACCTCCTTCCAGAGGGACCAAGGCATCATCCGCGTGTTTTGGACAGTACACAGCAAAGGAAAGCAGTCTCTGCAGCCTGGGCTTCCTGCTCAGGAGTTCCCAGCTCACCATGAGCACATGTCCACAGGAGTGTGAACCTTTGTCATGTAAGCTTCCGGGTTTGTGGGCGTGATATATCCCCTTCGGCTCAGTTCCTGTCACTCTGCTCCCACTTCCCAGGTTTTAGGGACCCTCCCCAAGTGTCAAGATGGCCAGAGCATCCAGCCATATCTCCTTTAGAGGGGGTACTATGGTCCCAGAACCCACACTAAGCAAGTGGACACTGTGGGTATTCAAGGAAGTGCAGACCCGTGGCATGGAGAGGGCCGTCTGGCCACCACCAGTGACGTGATCACAAGAGTGGCATCTGTCAAGTGCTGTGTTGGCCCAAATGCGTTCCTGAGCATGTGCACCCTAAGATGCTTCTGGGAATGGTGGGTGCCTGGGAAACTCTGTGTAATGGACCCTCTGCAGAGGTTGGCAGTGCAGGGGCCAATCATGAGTTCCAAAAAGCACCTAGAATAAAGAAGAATGGCATTTCTTAACACAATGATTTGAGAATTACGCAAAAAATGACATTTCTTAATGCAACAACTTAAGAATTTACTTGATTAGAGAACTCTATTCTTTTAGCATAAAATCTATTACCACACTGTCCAGACATTCCTGGACTCATTTGGGGAAAAGTCAGCCAGCGAAAAGTCCCCAAGAGGATAGAGTGACTTCTGTGACAACACAGAGGGGGGGTCAGGTCCTTTGGGGTAATGATCCCTCAGAAAGAAGCCCAGAAGCCCCTGATCCAGCAGTTTACAATAGGAGTGGGTGGCAAGGCCGGGTCAGGGACATAATGAAAAGCAGCCATTACTAGCTGATGATTTGATGTAACTGGGCTGTGAGACCTGGGGGCTTCTTCCTGCTAGTCTCTGCTTTTTTGATTTGCTTGAGGCTTTCCCTCTAAAACCTTTCTTTCAAAAATGAAACACTTAAACCAGAATTCCGATGGGCTTATTTATAACAGCAGTAACAAGGTTAAGTTTATCGTGTAGCAGCATAACTCCTCCATGAGGAAGGCATCCATTGTCATACTCATTCTACAGATTAACAAGACTGAGGCTCAGAGATGTAGAGACATGTGCTCGGGAGTCACGCAGCCAGTAATAGTGAGGGTGGAGTGTGGCCCCGGCCTCTCTGATGGCCGAGCCTGTGCTCGTGGGGAGGGGGGTGGTTGTCAGCATGGCTTTTCCCTAAAGGCCAGCTGTGTGGAGGCCAAGCCGGGGTTGGGGAGGCTGGGGAAGAGGACACCCCAGGCTCTCGACATAGGGAGGGCTTCAGGGCTCTCCAGCATTCTGCACATGGATGTCAAGCTCCTCCTCTTTCTCACTGCAGTAGGGGCCTTTCCCGAAGCCGGAAACAGAGCCTAGAATGGCCAAACGGCTCCCATCTGTAATGATCCTAAGGCTCATGGCAGGGCCGACACACCACTGGCCTAACCGGGACAGCAACCCTTCCACGAATCAGTGCTAACGCTGATTGCATGAATGGGACACAAAGCTTTGCTCCAAATTTCTACAAAGTGCCTCTTCTGCTTTTCACCTACCTGGGACCACTGATGGATTTCTGAGGCCCTTACTGCAGTGAGAAAGAGGGGGAGCTTGATGCCTGTGTGCAAACGCTGAGGAGAAACTGCACTGAAGCCCTCCTGATGCCGAAAGCCTGGGGTGTCCTCTTCCCCGGTCTCCCTCCTGGCCTCCACACAGCTGCCCCTTAGGGAAAAGCTGTGCTGGCCCCTTACAAGCACAGACTCGGCCATCAGAGAGACGGGGGGCCACACTCCGCCCTTGCTGTTACTGGCTGTGTGCCCCCAAGCACACATCTCTACAAGCAACACTGTCGTTTCCTCTCCACTTTCAACTTAAGAAAATCGTACTCTCTCTAATGTGTAGAGGGGCCTCTGTCCTGCTTAGGCCTTTCCAGGGACTGGAAACCATGCCTAGGATGGCCAGAGGGCTCCCATCTGTGACCTCGTGTAAAATCTTCCAATCCAAAGGCTCACGGTTGTTAGTGTCATGTCCAGGAAGTGCACTCCTATTCATGGCTGTTAAGTTGAAAGTGGAGAGAAAATGACAATGTTGCTGGCACATTGTCATGGTTGTGTTACTCACAAATGGCCCCACAAACAACCCTGTATAAGCCAAACCCTGGGTGGGGGGAGCTGCTTCTACAACCCTGAGAAAGGCACGTGTTCGGGGCTGTATTACGACCAACAGCAAAGACTTTCGGAGAAAAACAACACACACTGCGCGTGCCAGCATCGCGGAGTCAAGTGCGCACATAGGTCAGAGGGTGAAGAGTTTATTTCTGCAAGAAATGGCTCATGTCGGTTTTGTCTTTTAAACCCTGTGCCATCCCTGGGAGGTCTCACCTGAGCCAAGTCTTCCATTTATCAGTAACAGTCTTTGTTTATGCAATCCATTTTCCATTGCAGTTTTGTTTGTTGAACAAATGAGGGGCTAATGATGGTATGAACTGAATTTTTTATTACATCAGGGCACAGAGAGCTGCAATCAGAGAGAAATGAGACTCTCCAGACGTCACCGGCTGCATGTCTCCCCGCCAACCCATCACTTAGCCAGAGACTCTAGAAACTATGATTGGCCAGGACTGGGTTCGGGTGGGGGGCCCTCTCCCAAGGGAGGCGGGAGGGGAGGGAAGCTCCCTCACACCAAACAAACCAAGCAACATTGTGGGGGGCTCGGGAGGGTGGAGCTTCCGGAGAAAAGGGACTGAGCAGATGGGCCATACATCCAGGATGGGCCCAGCCGGCAGAAGCACTGGCCTTAGGGCCCCGAGTGCACATAGTCAGCATTCAGCCGGAAGCTCTGCTGAAACTCCAGGAAAGTCCACTCCCAAACCCCAGGCAGCTTTCTGGACCAGAAGACTTGTCCCCACCTCCCTCCCGCAGCATGGCCAGCCACCCTGATAAGAGCAGCGGGCTGGCAGCTCGGGGCAGAGCCCTACTGAGTTCTTTCCCAGACTTTTCCACTTAACCTCAGCTCCTGCTTTCGCACTCCTCAGCCTTCACCTCCATGCCCTTGGCCTCTACCTTCACACGTGATATGTGCCTCCAAGAGTGTTGCCCCTAGGGAGCCCTCACCCGGAGGCCCTGAGGATCACCTGTGTGTGCGGTTTCACATGCGATGCTGTAATGGCACCATATCCATAGGTCTGAGGCTCCCTCACCCAGAATGCTGGACATGCAGGCCCACTCGATGCATGAGGTTTCTATCTTGCTCTGAGCTGATGGCTGGTGGCGCAGGCTTGGAATCCAGGCCCAGCCCAACATCCTTGCCCTGAAGACAAAGTGGTCAGGAGGGCTTGGGTGAGAGGCAGTGTCACTCAGGGCCGTCTGTGGGGCTGCTCCTACCCTCTGGAGATGGCGCTGTGTGTTGCCATTCATGCCCTGCTGCCCTCTGCGTCCTCTGTCTAACCCTTGAGTCACCCAGAGATACAGACGACCTCTGAGGGGAGACGGCTTCCTCTGTCAGTCTGAAGGGGACAGTGGTCTTGATTACACCCGTGGTGTGGGAGCTCACCAGTGCACATGCCTCCATCCAGAGGAGGACTTACAGGGTTCCTAGATGGGAGAGGCCCTGACGCCCACGATGGGTCCTGCCAACACACCACCAATGTGGCCTTGTGAAGGTGGAGGAAACTCAGAATCTTAGGCAGGGGAATGGTAGCTCCTCAGGGCAAGAGCCCAGGTCACGGTCACTGACTGACGAGGGCCAAAAACCACGGTAATGACTCTCAACGCCTTTAGGGAGGACACCGGGGTCTACCCCTTGACAGGCCTGTCCCTGCAGCATCCCGACCCCTGACTGCCCTGCTTCAGCAGAGCTGTCCTCCTGGGCCATCCAGCCCACATCCTCCCTCCCTCCCTATTCTCCCATCTCGCCTACATCTTTCCTTTCTCCTTCTCCCCCTTCCTCCTCCTCCCATCCAGCCCTCATCATCCCTCCCTCCCTCCCTCTCCCTCCTCCTGTGCAGCCTATGTCCTCCTTCCATCCCTCCTCTTCCTGTCCAGCCCATGTCCTCCCTCCCTCCTCCTCCTCCCATTCAGCCCACATCTTCCCTACCTCCCTTCTCCTCCTCCTTCTCCCTCCCCCTCCTCCTCCTGTCCAGCCCATGTCCTCCCTCCCTCCTCCTCCTCCCATTCAGCCCACGTCTTCCCTACCTCCCTTCTCCTCCTCCTTCTCCCTCCCCCTCCTCCTCCTGTCCAGCCCATGTCCTCCCTCCT
>CAUYQG010177652.1:0-44154 GCA_963574415.1 Tarsius wallacei
TAGCGCGCACCTGTAGTTCCAGCTACTTGGAAGGCTGAGGTGGAAGGATCGCCGGAGCCCAGCAGGTCGAGGCTGCGGTGGCCGGGAGCGGCCACTGCACTCCAGTCTGAGCGACAGAGTGAGACTCCAACTCAAAAAAAACAACAACAAAAAAAACCAAAAAAAACCCAAAAAACAAAACAAAACAAAATCAAATGGTAAGAGTCTAAATTATAGAGCATACAACATGTGAGCTCTTCGCTCATACAAATGGAAGAGAAGATAAACCAGTACCCAAATACACCAAGATTTTGAGGAAGAAATTGTGAAAAGTGCATTCTCAAATGGTTAGTAAACATGAGAAAAAATACTTTAATTCACTAATAGTAAGATCAGTGCCAATTCAGGTAACACAAGACAGTTTTATATCCATCAGACTGGAAAATATTAAAAAGAGGTAAACAACTTTTGCCAACTGGCAGAGTAGGAAAATGGTATTCTCATACACAGAGTGCTGCAGAGTGTGAAATTACAAATACTTTGAAAATCAAAACTGGAAAGAAATATATTAAAGTTTCAAATTATTTTGCCTATCATCCTGGCAAACTCAACTCAAGAAATCTATCCCTTCAAGCACTAGAACATAAAGACAAATGCATAAAAAAGTATATGGCAACATTTTTGTTGCAGCAGTATACTAACTTCTCATTCTTTGTGGTAGCTTATCAAATTATGCTACATTCACACCATCAGGCAATATGCAGTCATTAAAAAAAACTTTTTTAAGCTCTAGCCACTGATTTTCAGGGTATTGCAAAAAGTGTTGTAGAAAGAGAAATGTAAGATGCAAAAGAATGTGTCAAACTTGCATTTTTTGGCAAAATGATGACAAATATTCTCTTGTAAATTTATAGATTTAGATAACAACATAGAAAAACATGGAAATATGCATAGTACAGTATTAATTTGACTTATACAGAGGGAAAGAAGGAGGTGAGAGACATGAGAAGCATAAGGCAGGCATTTTAAAAATGAGTCTACTAGGTCAGCCTAGACTTGTATAAAATTTAGTATGCGTGCATGAGAGACTTTAATTAAATTTACAAATAATAAGAAATAACTTTAAAATATAAGGAAGAAATTTAAAGAAGATACCCTAGATTAGGTAGTGAGCTGTTAAAAAAATAAAATTTGTATTTCTTTGCCCTTAACTTTAACATACTAATGAAGCTTATTTAAATATGGTAGGAAGTTTCAATTCATAGTGTTAATAAGATCACTTTATCTCTTAACTTCACATATAATGCATATGGCATGTGAATTTCTTGAATGATAATCAGCAAGAAAAATAAATACGAAATGGCTAAGTGGCTGTCTTTTGTAGTTTAGATAGATGCTGTTACATTCCTTTTTGCTTCAATAGCTGTTATCTTCCTGTCTACTTCAGAATCTTCATCTGTGACAGACCGACAAGTTGAAGGTGTGTTTCTATTTTCTTTATGACTTTTCACTTCTTTTGAGTGAATTAAAAATAAATATTAATGTATTATTATCATCAGAAAACTTAAAAGAAGATTATATAATTACAGGTATAAATGTGATAATAAACATTTCATCTTAGAATGAAGCTAAAGGGAATGCATTTTATGTTCTTCTCGTCCTTAAACTTACTCTCTCATCAGAAACTTAATCGACACAGAGACAGTAAGAATCATTATGACTCAGAAAAAGACGTCCACCTGACAGACCAAATACTACTAGCTTATAGACTGACTACAGGAATGATCAAGATTACAAAAACCAAAAAGATCCTGTGAAATTGTCAGCTTTCATTCTTTTGTAATTTAGATTCAGTAGAAAAAAAATGTTAATTATGTTAATGTGAAGCAGAAGTATGCCACATGAGAAGCAAAATTGGGATTATATTGAATCTTTACTATACCCTTTGTATTATTAAGATAGTTGTACTTGCTGGGAGAATTCTGAAAAGTGTGTTTTCAAACTCTTAGAAATGTTCATTTTCTAAGTTTAATTGAGAAATACATGGCTATTAAAATATAAATAGCATAAGATAATCTCAAATTGAAGTTTACAGTGTCAAATTTGTAAGAAAAAATATTTTATTATTATTAATAATAATATTTTTGTGTTGGGGCTTCACTCTGTTGCCCAGACTGGAATGCAGTAGCATCACCATGGCTTACTGTAGCCTCAACCTCCTGGGCACAAGCACTCCTTCTACCTCAGCATCCTGAATAGCTGGGACAAAGTGTGCATCATCAACATCATGCCTGTTTAATCTTTTAATTTTTTAATTTTTTTCAGAGACGAGATTTCACTATGTTGCCCAGGCTAGTCTCAAACTCCTGGGCTCCAACAATCCTTCTGCCTCAGCCTCTCAAAGTGCTGGTATTATAAACATGAGCCACCACACCTGGCTTTATTATTTTTGGAAATGGTCATTACTCATTCCATTTATATAATGCTATGAAAAATTATACATTTATATTAAAGACAAATTGGGATTTTATGTAGATTATGAAGTAGTACAAAATCACTAGAACGAGGAAGCTTGTTTTGCTTTGTTTTTGATCCAAATGAGGATTGTGGCTATGGAAAAATTACTCAATATTTCTTATCATCTGCCTTCTGTGCCCTATAACCATCAACCCAGTTTGCTTTGCGTATTCCTAGTTTGTGCCAGTGTCCTGGCAAAGTACTAATCATGTCTGTTTCACTCTTAAGAGTGTCTTGCTTGAGTAATATATTATATTGTCAACTTGTTTATGCACATTAGCCTAAGTTTAGCCATAGAATCATAGGGAAGTGGTTCTCAAATGTTAGCGTGAATACCAGTCTCCTTAGTGTGTTACACACCACATATGAATTACTGAAATTCTCTCTGAGTTTCATGTTCAGTAACTCTGTTACGGATGACAAAAACTTTTTACTCAGGTGACAGTCATTAATGCTTTTGACCGCTATGCTATTCTCTGATTTCAGGAACTTGGGTGAACTGATTTTTGTGGGCACTTTGTAATTGGGAAGGGCATGTGACTAGTTTTGGTCATTGAGTTGAAGCAGAAATTATAACGATCACTTCTGGGCTGAGACTCTGTGTGTGTGTGTGTGTGTGTGTGTGTGTGTGTGTCACAGTGGCAGACAACATCTGAGATGGTAGCTACTCTGCAAACCTGATTTTCTGAGAGACTTCTACAAGTAAAGTTTTCTTCCCTCCCTGCTAACTCCTGTAATAATCTTGAAGTATGAAAAAAAAATTACTATTTTAAACCACAGATTAAAAAATATTCTTAAGGGTACCCACACTTTACCTGTATGATGATCACGCATGTACCTAACCCTCATTTGTACCACATTTTAAAAATGAAACAATTGCTTAAAAAAAATCTTTAGCCAAATCTTTCCTGTTTTGTTGATATATTGTGCTTTAGTTCACATTTGAGAACATTAGATATAAAGTTTATCAAATCAAGGTTAATACTTTCTACACTGGAAACATTTTTTTTAAAAATATGAATTCCAGTAGGTAAACATTACATATAAAAGAAACACAAGTTACAGTTTCAAAAGCTATTCCCAGAATGGAAAGCGGAAGCAAAGGAGAGAGAAATTAAGAGCAAAAAAAAAAAAAAAGTTTCAAACATACAAGATAGCCACATGTGACAAATGATAAGTATCATAAGGACTGAAGGTATGTATTGAATTTAGTTACATGGCAGCCATTTTGTGGTAGGCAAGGACAGATTCTGTAAAGAGTGTGGTTGAGTCAATGATTAAGAAGGACAATTTAAGCCAGGAGCAGTGGCTCTTGCCTGTCATCCTAGCACTTTGGGAGGCAGAGGCGAGGGGTTTGCCTGAGGCTAGGGGTTAGAGACCAGCAACTTCAGGAGACCTTGTCTCTACAATAAATTAAAAAATTAGCTGGGTGTGGTGGTGTGCACCTGTGGTTCCAGCTACTTGGAAGGCTGAGGTGGAAGGATTGCCTGAGCCCAGCAGGTCAAGGCTGCAGTGGTTGTGAGCGTGACAATACATGGGTGAAAGAGTAAGATTCTGACTCAAAAAAAAGAAGAAGAAGGACAATTTAGACAACTGGTATAAATTACTCTTTGAGATATTTTGCTGTGAAGAGAAGAAAAGTGATATGATGGTATGTGGAGGAGATGAGTTGCTCTGAGAAGGATAGTTTTAATTATGTGAGAGATTAGAGTAATGTTTTCTAACCCTACATTAAAATCACCAGGAGCATACTTAAAAAAAAAATCATCAGGACTTACTGCTTGTCAGTTAAACCCAAATCTCTTGATATAGAACTGTAGCATTGACATTTTTCAAAGTATTGCACATGATTATAATGTAGAGTTGAGTGGGCACAGTGGTTTGCATTTGTAATCCAACTGCTCAGGAGGCTGAAGAGATAGGATTCCTTGAGCCCAAAAGTTTGAGGCTGCAGTGAGCAGTGATTACCCCATGGCACTCCAGCCTTGGAGACAGAATGAGACCCTGCCACTATAATAGATAAATAAATAAATAATATGCCATGTAGAGTCATGTTATAAGAAATGCTGCCAAAATATATTTATATTTTAAATGGAAGAACCTGTTAGAATGCAGAGAGCTCTGACTGACAGAAAAGATAATCAATAGCAAATGAATCCTAAGAATTCCAAAAAATAAGGGGGCAAAATTAAGGTGGAGAGATTATCTTTAAGTAAAAGAAGGCAGTTTTTTCTTCCCATATTATAACACCAAGGAAAGAGGAGAATGCTTATACTGCATATATTTTTGTTTACTGGAGAGAAAGGTGATAGAGTTTGCATCTGATAGAAACTTCTATTTTTATCAGTGAAGTAGAGGAAAAGCAATATTCTGAGTATGAAGAGATATAAGGAGGTCAAAGTTTTACAAAGAGCTAACTTACTGGAGAAACATCTCTCTGGGAAATACTGAGGTTTCTTACGAGGTTGAAAATCACAAATTATTAAAAGCATCTGAAATATATATATTTTTTTCTCTAGAAATGTCCATCTACCTGATTGTAGTCATGAACAAAAGCTTCTGATTGGGCTCTCTGTGGATACAGATTTGCCATAAAGTAGTAATGGAAAGGCAGTAGTGTGGACTGACATGAGTATTTTCAACATAGTAGTTAAAATGAGGGTCTTATTGCTTGGAATTAATGAGGGATATAAAGATAATAGTGGTCTGATGATGCTTAAGAACAGGAAAATGGCCGGGCATGGTGGCTCAAGCCTGTAATCCTAGCACTTTAGGAGGCCGAGGTGAGGGGATTACCTGAGCCTACAGGTTCAAGAACAGCCTGGGAAATGCAGCGAGACCTCATCTCTACAATAAATCATAAATCAAAAAATTAGCCAAGTGTGGTAGCACGCATCTGTAGTTCCGGCTACTTGGAAGGTTGAGGCAGAAGCATCGCCAGAGCCCAGCAGGTCGATGCTGGGGTGGCCATGAGTGTGCCACTGCACTCCAGCCTGGGGGACAGAGTGAGACACCAACTCAAAAAAACAAAAACCAAAAAACAACAACAAAAAAAACAGGAGAATGAAAAGAGCAGAGATTATGGCCAGAAAACGGCATGTTTAAGTTAACAGTTTTGGAGATTAAGTAGTTTTGGGTCATGGAGAGAATATAAGACCAGGTGGCAGAGAAATATTGGAGTATACAGTTATTGATGATAGATAGACAGACTAATTTGATGGTATTTTATGAAACAATTGTCTCCATAGATATTCATAAGTTAGAATAATGACAAGGATTAGGTTGAAAAGTGTAGATTTAGAAGGCTTCATTGATGAATAACATGATTTAGAAATTTAGAGACTGCTACAATAAGAAAAATGAGTAAGATAGTAGATATAATTAACACACAGGGGTAAGATCTATAAAGCTGGAAGAGCAACTACCTAGAAAAAGCACTGGAAAATTATAAGGACAGCATCTCCATCATCTGACCTTGAAGTACATAGGAAATAGTAGAGACAGATGTGGCGGACCATCATAGATTATCCAGTTTCAGTTACAATATGGGTGGTAGAAATATTATGATATAATAGGGTAGTGAACACTTCAAAGAGCTAAGAGGAGCTGAGATGATATTGTGAGGAGACAAATCCCAAGAAATCTCCTGTCTTAAGTTCTTTAACAGTAGGATTTCTATTGATTTGTTAGAGGTGATTTGAGTGTATTCTGCTTTTGGAAAGGAAGATGAGTTTTATCAGATAACCTCTAAGAATCTTTTCCAGTGCTCTGAGGCTTGAAGTGCTCCACACTTCACATGAAACTATCAGTGTTTTAAAGTTGCCTAAGGTAATTGTAAAATACAGCAATGATATGGGAAGTAATATAACTCAAACCCAAAATAGAAAAGACTTAGGAGTGCTTAATAAGATATAGGCTACCTTCCTGAGAGATAAAGCTTTGTCTACACGGTAACACTGTCCCATTAACTGTTTTAAGCTCAGTTGCTGTTATCTTATGAATACAGAAATAATGAAAATGAATCTCACTGGGAGATAAATTTCTTTCTAGAGTCACATAAATCTCAAAACTCTTCAACACTTATGAGACACTCAACATATTAACAGAATGTCTCTGTATTGATTCAACAAGTAGTACAATTGTTTAGTGAGTACACATGCCTTTTATGACCAATTGTTGCCTTTTTTCTTTCCATGATGTTCTTTGGCCTAAAGCATAAGCATGTATTAAAGCAAGTGAAACTCAATTAGTTAAATTGATATTTTGAACATTGTTTCTTTGAGACCTAGTGATATTTTCTTACAGTTGATTTATCACTGATGTAATTTAAAATTTTAGGTGTGACTTCTTTAATATCAATATGTATTTTCATCAGTCACAAAGTAAAAAGCACACCAGTAATGTGATCGGAATGAGTTAATGTAAATCATGATTAGCAAATAAAAAAGATAACTACTAAATAGAGTAAAATAGGAGTCTAGTATTCAGATATAGCTCATCCAGGAAGATCCTTCCACCCCTAGGGCTGATAAAGAGATAAGAACATATCTCATCTCCATCTATTAAAGGCTGAGATTCTGAATTTGGAGTAGTGTGTGACTTCCATGGGAACACACAACCTACCAGAGAAAAAAATGGTGCCAGAAGAAATGGGTGAGGACTGTAGGGGTGAATCATCAAGAGATTTCACAAGAGGGTGTGAACAGACCAAATGGTCTTGGAATAATGGCCTACAGGATGACCAAGAAATTTGCTAGAGGAGCAGGTGTCCTGGCACAATAATAATCTCAGGCTTTCCACAAGTCTACCTGCTAGCAGCCATGCAGGTCTACTGGCTGACCAAGAAATGGCCATGATGCACCCCCCAAAAATATGGGTTAGACCTGAGAGGTGATACACTGATAACTGTCATAGCTCCTGAGATGAAGAAGAGAACCTCTTGAGTTCCTTTAAGGGAAATTTCAGGCATTTAGTTAATCCTAAAAAGTAAATAAACAACCTGAAAAGCAAGAAGGGTAATAGTAGCTGAAAACAATAGCCATGGAAGCTGGAGTGAGGAGATGTTTGGTTCCCTATGGAAACTAAAGATAACATCTTAACATATGTAGCTGAGTTGTTTTTCTGAACCCCAACTGAATGGATTTGCTGGTACATAAGCCTCAGATAAAGGGGAAATAACTGAAGACTAAATTCTGACCACCCTCCTTTGTTTTAAATTTCTTCTTGAGGTGCCTGGAGGAAGTCACACTCATGGGTCAGAGCTAACAATCTTTCCTGCTCACCCCAAATTTTTAAACCTAGTTTCTCTACCTTAACCAAGTGCAAATCAGAAAGTCTTTCATTCTAACGATGACTTGTAAGCCCTCACTTCAAGATATGCTACCTTTGGGGCAAAATCAATGTGTAGCCTACATGTATTGATTTACAATTTTGCCTATAAATTCTGATTTTCTGAAATTTACCCCACCTTTAAAAACCCTTAGCTACAAATTACCAAGGGAGCTCAAGATTTAGTCTTCAGCTGCCTGGTCCTCCTTGCTTAGTACCCTGCAAATAAGCTTCTTCCTCTCTACCACTGCAAAACCTTGTTGTGTGAAAGGAGGGACCCTGAGAAACTTAGAGTAAACTTAGTTCATATTTTACCTCAGTATAACCATTTTTGCTTAGACTGACATGCTTTGACTCTAGCACAGGTTAGACATAGATAGATGCATTTTCAATAGGCAGGTTTTAGGAAGTGTTCAGATATTTTACTGCAGGCCAAGCTGGCAGCCTACCCCACCCACTTGGCAAATCTCCATCAGATGCAAGACAAGGACAGCCCAACCTTTCAATTCATGGTTTAGCATAATAATTTCTAAGAAATGTTCAAGTTCCTTGTTGAAGGTGAAAGATCACCACTTAGCTAGCTGAAGCCATAGAAATGATAACAAGACCACCTTCTTGCTAAGGAGCTTGTGGATTGGAAACGTCTGACAGGTCTCCTGAAGGAAAAATCCTTCCCCTTGTCTCCTCCCAACAAGCCCACCATTATGGCAGCAATCATGTGAGTAACCCACCCATCTGCCTGTTGTCCATCACTTGACATCAGTACCTGCACTTACCTGCCCCTTAATGTGATGTGGAGCAGACCACCACCCAATCACCTTAATGACTGCCCCCCCATCAAAGGGTAGGATTAAAATGACTCAACCATGAGCAATCAGTACTACTGCCTTGCTAAGGTATGGTGTGGCCACATGCTCTTTGAGCTATGACCAGGCCATGTTTTCTTAAACTTTGGCCCCCTCCCCTACCCACCCTCTAATTTATTTTCCAAATAAACTATATTTTCTAATCTAACTTCTGTGCAAGTCTTTGCTTCTTTTTCATGGCATTGGATTGCACACAGACACCCACACGCCCAGCGAACCTGACCTAACATTCTGTAGCCCACATTGGGAGTGTGGCCTAACATTTTTGGAGGTCCCACGGAGATCTAACAAGACATAAAGACTGTTTGTATACAGGACATAAAAGGAGCTTTTATAAGTGACAGATTTTATTTTGTAAGACATTTGAAACGTAATATGCCACTTTTGCATGTTGATAAGAATATAATAAGGGATTTGTTTCCAAACATTCTATCTCTAAGTCATTATCACACATCATCCACTTAAGTACTTAGAGTCTTTGGTTAGTTGTCATATTCTCTGTCATCTTTTTTTGGAAATGAAAATTTTCTCAAGAGAATTATCCTGTTTTAACTATTGTCAGCTCCCTCTAGAGTCAAATACATATGCAGCTTTATTAAAAAACATTAATCTGCATGGAAGCAAAAAGCATTAACCGTGGTTCTCAAACATTAGTTTTATCAAAAGTCAAATGTTACACTTGAATCGTGGTCTCAAAACCACATGTATTAATGATTATAAATGCTCTCAGATTTTTATATCTTGACATGGTATGGGGACCAAGGTCCTTAGCCCCCTTAAGTTTCCCTGAAAAATCAGACATGAGGCAGATTTACTAATTAAAAAAGAAGGCATTTAAGTTAATGTGTATACACAAGAGCCTTAAGAAGGAAAACTCAACCCCCTGAGAGGCACAGAGGCTAATATACCATCTTGAGGTCACAGAAAGAATACAGGCTCAGAACACGGCTGAAAAACAGGTTATAGTGGTAAAACAGGTTAATGGAGGGAGAAAGAAAGAGGCTTGACTAGCAAAAGTGGTCTTGTTATATAGATGAACCCTCACAGGCGGTAACCCTCTAGAGAATAGATGGTAAGTATTTCCTTTCCGACCTTGAAACGTATCAGACCCAGTTGATCTTTCCTAGATCCAGACAGGGGAAGGGCTGGCTGCATTCATGGAGATTCTATGCCGATGCAAATTTGCCCCACAAAAAACAGCTTTGCAAGGCCAATTGAGTCAGCTGGCTCTGTGTAAGCCATCTCAAAATATGTCTAAGAAATACATTTTGTGGTAAAATATTTTTACTTCCTTCATTGGATTTGAAAGTTATCTTTCTCCATTGCCCGTATTTTGCATATGAGAGAGGGGCAGGGGTGTGTAACTCATGGTCAAGCTTACTTACTGAGGCTACCTTTAAACCCAGGCTTCCTCTTATAACTGGTGAGATAAAATCAGTTATAAGTTAAGACTATGGGCAAAAGAAGGAGAATGACTTAAAAACATGTACAGAGATTCATAAAAGTTAAAGTGGAATAATGGTGATGGATACATAAACATTTTCACTGGGGCATGGCGTTTCTAGCTCTGTATTTGCCTTTGCATCAACCCATCTCACTGTTTTAAAAAAAAAAAAATATATATATATATATATATATATATATATGTGTGTATGTATGTATGTATATGCTATGGCCAGGCCATGTTTTCTTAAGCTTTGGCCCCCTCCCCTACCCAACCTCTAATTTATTTTCCAAATAAACTATATTTTCTAATCTAACTTCTGTGCAAGTCTTTGCTTCTTTTTCATGGCATTGGATTGCACACCAGACACCCACGTGCCCAGCGGACCTGACCTAACATTCTGGAGCCCCCATTGGGAGTGTGGCCTAACATTTTTGGAGGTCCCACAGAGACCTAACAAGACATAAAGACTGTTTGTATACAGTGTTATATCTATATAGCCAGCTTATTAGCTGATTTTGTTGCTATGGTTGCTTTTACTGGTTTCTCTAAAACACAGTCTACAATTGGCCTGACTGCTTTTGTATTTGTCACTTAATTCACTCAAGCTAACTAAATATTTTAGTCTTTTTGCTATGCTTCAAGCATAACTGGAATCCTGTCTGTAAAAGATAAATAGCTTTGTTAATCAGCATCTATAAACCATGCTTAACAAATGGCAATACAGAATGCCCAACAAGAAAACTTAGTTTCCTTTTTCATTTTTTCTTTACTTAGTATAACTCATAGAATCGCAAACGATTTTCAAGCAGCTATTAGACAGTAGAAAGAAGTAAAGTCAATATGTATATCAAGGTCATAGGACACATATAGAAGAGACTCTTACATTAGAAATAATTTGACATGGGCATGGATTTCTGGAAAGAGCAGACTAACTCTGGTTATTTTGCCTCAAGAATAATACAAGAGGATAGTCATATATCTTAGGGTATTTTTCCATTTCACAATGACCTCTTACTCCTAAGAGTTGTCTTTTTAACCTCTAGAGATTGAGTGCTATTGTTGTGTTATGTGACACTGTCATTTTAGTCACAATTAATCAGACAAGAGATAGGCTGTTACCTCATGCTGAGTCAATCATACTGTATTTTCTAAGAATTCTGAATTGAAACTCATAGACACTGTGTGAGTCTCTCTGTATATAGCTAGAATTATAAATTGTAAACTCAGGAACTGTGGGGTGCCCATCCTCAACCATAAGAGTCTGGAGAGATGTGGATGATGGCATCTGAAAACTGAAACAGATATTTGAGAAAAGCAAAGAAAATTATAAGAGGTAAAATTTATTTTGGCTTTTTAGTCCCTGGTTCCAAAACCTTGGAAGTAGCAACTGCCTTTTCTTTTCCATCCTTTTATTAATTTATCCATTTTTTGCTTAAGCTAGCTCTAAAACAATTTAAAATTTCACACTGAGTTTTTTTCTTTTAATGTATAACATTATTCCTTTCATCAGACTATCAAAATGTATTTAGCACATGTGTCCAAGTGCTTTACAAAGAATGAGTACTCAAATTAAACCATACAAAAAGGTCAATGGAATTAATGTCTCTTTGGTCTATGATGAAAATATTAACAATAGACATTGTGTCCAGCTTTTTGAAACTTTTTCTTTCTACCCAAATCAATCATTCACACACACTTAAAAATTTTTCCTTTAGTATTACTGTTTATATATATATCAATACAGGTTTCTTTGCCAGAAGATTTCTAGTTTTGCCTTATTTTTAAAAATCAAAGAAAATGATTGACATCTTTTCTAACTTTTAACTGTTTGACAGCATTTCTTTGGAGATTTTGAGATATAGGCCAGTTCATAAAATTTAGAGGAAAGTATGAATACATAGCTTAAAATATCTGTATTTTATTTAGGTTCTTATGAATGTTGACAAAATACCATACTGAATAAAATATTTAAAGGTGTTTATTCAGAGTCAGATGTGAGTGACCATGATCTGCGGTACAGTTCCAAGAGATCCAGAGAACATGTGCCCAAGGTAGTTGGGTTACAGCTTGTTTTTATACTTTTAGGGAGATAGAAGTTACAGACAAAAATATTAGTCAATGCATGTAAAGTGTTCGTTGGCTCAAGCTGGAAAAGCAGGACAACTCAAGGTGAGGTGGTGGTGGATGCCTTGCAGATAACAGATGGTTTTAAAGATTTTCTGCCTGAAAATTGGTTGAAAAGGGTAAAGTGTGTCTAAAGAATTTTGAAGTCAGTAGAAACAAATGCTTGAGTTAAGATAAGGGGGATTGTGGACACCAAGATCCTGGTTAGTAGATGAAGCCTCTAAATAGCAGACTTCAGAAAACATAGATGGTAAATGTCTCTTTGGGGAGCTTAAAACATGTGAAACTATTAGTTCAATTTCTCCTGCACCTTGGAAGACCTAGGGAGAAGATTCTCTACACATGTCGAGACAATTTTGCAGGGCCATTTCAAAATATGCCATATATATATATTTTTTTGGCATAAAGTATTTTTATTTCCTTTAGTACCTTGTGTGATTCTGTTAGGCTAGACAGTCAGTTCGGCAGACATGAGTGGGAAAAAGAGAAGCCTCTGGAGGGTGGTGGCACCCATGGAGAAAAGAATGCTCCAGGAACATCCAACAGTTATTCACTTCAGGACCACAACGGTCAACATGTGGCCAATAACATCCTGGGAAGGGGAAAAAAAACCCAAAAAATAAAAAATAGGGCAGTGCAGTTTGTCTGCTATGTAACCTACCAGGGATGGTAGTCATGAGCAATACCGTCCTTAGGTAGAATGTGTATTGATCACTGGGCCTCACACATGCGCAGAAGCCTTCATTTGTATAATTTTCCAAATCCTGGGCAGAGACAATGCAAAATCAAGGAAGAGACCAAAAAGAAAGAAGTTAGGGAATATAAAAATCACAGCACATGGCTGGGTGCAGTGGCTCACGCCTATAATCCCAGCACTTTGGGAGGCTGTGGTGAGAGGATTACCTGAGTTCTCAGGTTCGAGACCAGCCTGGGCAACTTGGCGAGACCTCATCTCTACAATAAATTAAAAAAAAAAAAACTAGCCAAGCATTGTAGTGTGTGCCGGTAGTTCCAGCTACTTGGAAGGCTGAGGCAGAAGGATCACCTGAGCCCAGCAAGTTGAGGCTGCAGTGGCCAGGAGTGTGCCACCACCCTCCAGCCTGGCTGACAGAATGAAATTCCAACTCAGAAAATAAAAAAATAAAAAACACAGCACAAACGCTCTCGTTGCTGTTCCCAGCCAGGTCAGTCTACTCTGTCCTCTTTTGGAGTGTACTTTCTCTTGCCTAAATAAATAAAGCTCCTTCTTGCTCTGCTGCTTTGTCTCTTGTTTGAATTCTTTCCTCCAAGAAGACAAGGACCTAGAATGAACTGTTGAATCCCCAGGTCAGTAGTAATGCTATACAGGAATCAGGCTGGAATTTTGTATCTTACTGCTACAGATACCAGAGTCTGTTTTGTCAGTCTTATGACATCTATTATGTCAATATTAGCCAGTTATACCTCAACTCCAAAAGGGAAAGGGTGTAACAAGGTATGTCCAAGCCTCTTTTCTATCGTTGCCTGGAATTTAGTTTTTCAGGTTTCTCTCGGCCCCAGAAGGAGTCCATTCAGTTGACGGGGGGATCTTAGAATTGTAATTTTGGTTTACATGAGCACGTTATTAAGTAAACAAAAAGTTGAGTTAATGGAATATAGAAAAATTGAATGAAAAAATAAGAATCAAACAAAAATTATTATTATTAACTTTATATTGGAAAAGTGAAATAATTGCAGCAGTTGTTGACATATTAGTCATGGTATAGCTGATATTCAACAAATACTTATTCTGGGCCAGAAGCTCTGCTACAACCTTTAAGATCTTTTTCATTAATTTTTATGCAACTATGATAACTATTGTTATAATTTTACAGATGAGGAAACAAAAACTTTGTGACAGTAACAATTTTTAATGATGTCTGAGATTCAATTAAGTATTTTAACTTTCTATTTTGAGAAAAGAAAATTTAAGATGTGAGACTCATACAATTTGAAACTTACTCATAATATTTCTGAGATTTTCCCTCTTGCCACTTTCATCCTCAAGAAAATAGGTCTTCTTAAGTATTCAGCAAAAAACATGAAAAAGTCATTATTACATCTTCTAACCAAAAGATTAAACCAAAAATATTTTGTCCTATTGTCAGTGAGCTAAATAGCATTGTCTGGGGACAAGAAGTACCTATACCTTTTGCTGTCCTTTCTTCAGTTTTTCATACTTTTTTCTGATGTTAATTTTCTTTTCAGAGTGAGACATCCTCTGATATTCGAAAATGAATGACAGTTTCCTCCAAGTTTAGTGTGACGTGGTTGTTAAGATTATAAATGTGTATCCTCAGACACTTGAACATTGTTCACAAATTGGATTTTTGAAGTGTTAGCAATGTTCTCTTCGAGGGATTAATCTCTCCTTCAATAGCAACGGAGAGGAGGAGGAGAAACCCAAATGCAATATTCGACAGACTTTATCACATTCAGTTTTTAAAGCCTGAGACCCAAGTTATCTATTGAGCAATTTTTCATCTTTTTATCCTATATTCCACTTTATCAGCCAGATCACATATTTTTAGTACATCACCAAGATTTTGTGTATGCATTCTCAACATGTTTTCATCCTTATTTTTATGTCAGCCCATCTTATGTCCAAGATTTCAAGGCAACAACTTCAATAAAAACATTTTACTTCACTTACCTTCACCTTGTAAAATCCTGGAGAATAAATGGAACAAAAAGCTGTGAATTTGAAAGCATCTTAATCAAAGGTAGGGCCGCCCCTTTACTTTTCAAGAAAAGCTTCACCTTCACCAGAGGAAGCACCTCTGCTGTGGAAATTTTTATCCTCCGGAAGAAGTCTAAAAGCACATTTTGTTCTTTCTTCACTCTTAGAAACTAACTAAAACTTCTAGAAACATATTGTGAAAATCCAGTATATGTAACCCCTTCTCTGATCTAAGAGGATTGCCCATGGTGTACTTGGCAATGATGCCAGATCTTGCATGTAACTGGCAGGGACTCCATGGTCTCTTTCACAGACATCTGAGAGTGCTGTTCAAATAGAGCGCCCCACAACCACATTTTACCTTAGGACATTCACAATCTATCTAATTGTGTTACTGCATGCAGAAGACTTACTCAATTAAATTAAATTCTCAGAAATAGGGAGCAGACGACAAGGACAGAGAAACCAAGAAAGGAACACATTTCATGAGAATAGTTTTTCAATTATTGGAAAATGTTGTAAGTGCTATCATTTGCTTAAATAAATATAAAATTTTATAGGTTCTTCTGAAGTGAAGGGGGGAAGAAATGATATATAGGAATAGCAAAAAAGTGTGAACTCATATCCATGAAAGACAGAAAGAGAGAAATATAATTGTAGCAAATTAATTCATTATTTTGAAAACTTTTTTGTTATATAGCAAAATTTCATTGTTATATAACTAAATTTCTTAACAGAAACATGCTTTATGTTCTTTGTTCATATTTTAAGAGAACTAATTTAACATATTTTTTGAGGTAATTACATTTGTCTTTAAATATTTTCCAAACAAAATCATACTTAAACAGGTTTAAATCTATTTAACAATCAGTTTAAATAACATTATGGTGAACTTTGTGGTCAGACAAATCAGTAAAAGTATTGATGTGTAAATGTTTCTTCTTAATAAAAACCAGTATGAACATTCATTGGAGAATACATAACTTTGGTTCCAGAATATTACTTGTCAGAAAATTGATAACTATGGAAAAAATAAAAATTATCTGTTATCACCACTTAGAAATTTTGCTTTACTTACTTTCAGTCATGTCTGTACATCTGAATACAAACACGTATAATACTATGTAATAAAAAATATTGTTATAGTTTTATATTCTAATATTTTTATGCATATTATTTTACTTAACATCACATTTATATGCTGTTTTGCAAGTCCCTAACGGAATAAAATACTTTTAAAAAACATGTGAAGCCGGGCTCGTTGGCTCAGCCTGTAATCCTGCGCCTTTGGGAGGCTGAGGTGAGTGGATTGCCTGAGCCCGCGGGTTCGAGACCCGCCTGGGCAACTTGGCGAGACCTCATCTCTACAATAAATCAAAAATGAGCCGGGCGTGGTAGTGCGCGCCTGTAGTTCCAGCTACTTGGGAGGCTGAGGCAGAAGGATCGCCGGAGCGCAGCAGGTGGAGGCTGTGGTGGCTGAGAAAGGCCACTGCACTCCAGTCTGGGCGACAGAGTGAGACTCCAACTCAAAAAAAAAAAAAAAAAAAGTGAAAACATAATGTGGAATTGATTTTATTTAATAGATGCAGCAGAATTAATTTAATACTTGCTGTAACATTACCTATTTGGATTGTTTTATAATTTACATTTGTAAAAATACCTGCAATAAACTTTGTCATACATATACATTGTATTGGCAATTAGTTCTTTAAAGCAGCTTACTTGGTCAGGCTCGGTGACTCAGACTGTAAGGACTTTGGGAGGCCAAGGCGAATGGATTGCCTGAGCCCACGAGTTCGAGTCCCACCTGGGCAACTTGGCGAGACCTCTTCTCTACAGTAAATAAAAAATTAGCTGGGCGTGGTAACACACGCCTGTTGTTCCAGCTACTTGGAAGGCTGAGGTGGGAGGATAGCCTGAGCCCAGCAGGGGGAGGCTGCGGTGGCCATGGTCGCGAGCGTGTGCCACTGCACTCCAGTCTGGGTGACAGAGTGACACTCCAACTCAAAACAAAAAAAAAAAGCAGCTTTCTTTATGTAATTGGGAAGACAAGTTGTATTCATTTTTATGACTTTTTACATATTTAAATATTTTGCAGAAAATTTGTAAAACTTAAACCCAAATCAAAAGTATATCTTAATTTTCCATATTTAAAAAAGTCACCAAGTGTTAAATTCCTCATGAGAATAATATCATATTGTGCTTATATTTTTTATAAAGTTCAAGAATTTTTTTGTGAATTCAAGCATGGTATAAATTATATTAGAAATAAATAACTTTAATTTAGCCTGTTTTCTGCGTTCCTTGCCATTTTCCAATATTTCATGGTTTTGATCATTCTTTTCTTCAGTATTAACAGTTTTATCATCACACTCAAGTTGTTGGATGCTATCCATTATAAGCTTTTACATGATTCTCCCAATACTCACACACAAAACACACCCAAATACATACACATGCACACACCCATACATACACATATACACAAACTCAGACTGTGTGCCTTTGACTTATTAACAGTTTGTGTTTCTGTTGCTTTAGGCTGCAATTGTTTCTTTACAAGGACCTGCTGTCTATCAGCTGTTTGCCTAACAGCAGTTCTTGGTTTTAACTCATTTATGTCCTGTCTTATGAGCATACCATCAAAAAAAGTGGTGTTATCTCTTGCAAGTCTTTTTATAATGCAATGCACCCTTTAAAGGAAATTTTAAAAAACTTAGATGCTCTTAGAGGGCATAGAAACTGAGTTGGCACTGCTAGATTCATTTGTTTCTTCTCACAATTGTAAAATATATCCTTTGTAATGAAGTTGCTAAGTAAAAATTATTACAAAAATTTATCTGATAAACCCAGAAAAGATGGGACTCTGTAGGCAAAATGTTACTTTAGATTTGTTGATGTCCTTACTACATATAAATCTATTGATATAAATCTAAGAATATGCATATAGTATATGTGTTTATACATATATGGAATTTCTATATATTCCTATGTGAATAAAAAAATAGAATTCAAACCTCAAACTCACCCTGCCAAAGGGTAAGTAAAGCTTGGAAAAGGAGTAACCAATACTGTCTTCTTTTTGTTCGCAAACAACTGTAATTTCACAAACCTATATCATAATAGCCTAATTTCCTCTACTCCCTCTTTTTATGTTGGTTTTCTCTCATGTAAAATGTAGATTTAGTAACTGTGAGGCAATGCATAATTGACTTTTTCCTCTACTCCCTCTTTTCACTTGTAAAATGTAGATTTTTTTTGGATGGGGGGGTGGGAGTCTCACTCTGTCACCCAGGCTGGAGTGTAGTAGCACGCTCATGGCCACCACAGCCTCCACCTACTGAGGCTCAGGCAATCCTTCCACTTCAGTCTTCCAAGTAGCTGGAACCACAGGTATGTGCCACCACGCCTGGCTAATTTTTTGATTTATTGTAGAGATGAGGTCTTGCCATTTGCCCAGGCTGGTTTCGAACCCGTGGGCTCAGACAATCCTCTCACCTTGGCCTTCCAAAGTGCTGGGATTATAGGCATGAGCCACCGCGCCTGGCTAATGTAGATTTATTGAGACTGATCGGAGCCTAGTAAGACTGTCACCATCTGCCTCGTTGCCTACCCTTTAATCTTCCCTCCCCACCATCCGGCTTGCTCTTCCCCTTTATGTGCTGAAGTTCCAAAATCCCTCTTTGAAAGAAAGCATAGGTCACATATGCTCCTGTGATTTGTGTTTTTTTCCCAGATGCATCCTCAACCTTGGCTAAATAAGCCTTTAATCAATAGAGACCTGCCTCAGTTGCTTTTTGTTAACGCCTAAAACAATTACGTTTAATTTATTTTTAAGCGACAAACACATTTGGTACTGATTCTAATCTGGGAATTCTTCTAAGAGAAGTTTTACAAATATTGATTCATTTAATTTTTCCTTGGAGTTAAAGTACATTTTATAGATCATGAATCTAAGGTGCAGAGAGATTAAGTAACGTGCCCACGTTAATATAGTTGGTAAATAATGTAACAGGATTACAAAACAAGGATTTGGTTCCCGGGTCTGATCTTAACTACAGCGCTTCTTCACAATACGAATGGAGATTCTCCAAATCTGAACATAGAAATCTAGACTTCAATAACAAGTTTGCAAGTAACCCTTAAGCTGTATGTAAATTCTGCAAGTGTGTGTGTGTGTGTGTGTATGTGTGTGTGTGTGTGTGTGAGAGAGAGAGAGAGAGAGAGAGAGAGAAAGAAATCCTGTCTTTGAATAATTTACAAATAATATGATATCATAAACATTCAAAAAGTTTGATTCTAGGTTATTTTGGGGTGGGCATGTAATGTGTGTGCTTGCACCTGTGTGCTTTGTATGTCTATTTTTTAAAAATGGGGCAAGAAAATAAAATTGCTAATTTGAGAAATTTTGGTGCGGAGAGGGGATTAATACAAAATTCTGGTTTGAAAAAAGCAGGAAGTCAATCTTTAGAAAATGAGACTGGCTCTATTTCAGAAGTATCCTTATTTAGCAGTGATTATTTATGCATTATTCACACACTTGTATGCGTACACACATGCCCACCGGCTCACATTATACTGAAAAAGTAGTAGGGAGGGACACCAGCTTGTGAAATAAAGTGCAAACATTTCTATGGTGTTATTCTACTTCTGATAGAATATGTTTCTGAATACTCGATGCTGAGTTTCCAAAGCTGGCTCAAGCCTGCTGTTAAATTAAGATATGACTGATAAATTCCAATTGTAACCCAGTGCTGCAGTTTCTTAAGATCCAAAAATCTTGTTCTCCTAAAAAAAAATTTTTTAAAGGAAGAATTTTGATTCCAGTTTTGATTTTAATGACCTCAAGTTGTTTCTGTTTCTGAAGATGAGAAAGCAGTCCCTCCAATGGTTTAATTGTGTTTTCAATGGCATCAGTCACTATTGTGGTCAAGGGCAACTGCTGAGAACTCTTGATTTTCATTCCCATAGTCAATTAAGAGAGACAGCGAAATGAAATAATAAGATGGGGAAAGAGAATGCCAGCCTTTTCCCTTAAAGAATTTTAACTAACAAATATTTCATACATGGAGATACAAAATAATGATACTAATTTGTACTGATTTTTATACATTTTAATATTTAATGTTTTATAGTGCTTTGTAGAATACAACGTTCTTTTTAATGGTCCTATAAGACAGGAATGGAGGATTTTTTTAAATCACTTTTTTAAACGACAATGGAATGATACATAGAGTTCAGTCATTTGTACAAGGACGTGTAGTTATAAACAATAAGTGAGGCTCAATTTGAAGTCGCCTGTGTGGTAGAGGGCAGTGCTTTTTAAATCTGTGGTGTGTATAAGAATAATCTAGAAAGCTTGCTAAAAGAGACTCTCCCCTATAGACTGTGATTCAGTAGATCTGAGACAGAACCAAGATGGACATTCCGAAAGCTTCCAGGTGATACTAACGCTGCACCTTCATGAACAACTCTTTGAGCAGCTGGATCAGACTGAACTGGGATTTAGTCTTGGTGAAACAGATTTTAATTGCCTTATTTTCTAAGTTATTTATGATGCTTAAGCCACATTCTTTTCACTTTTACATTAAGGAGAATCATCCCTACTTTTGTTGTGAGAACTAAATGAAAAAATATGTTAAAAATGTCTCGTCTGTCATGAGTGCTCATAATACCAACTCCATTCTGCTCTCTGTGGAGCCATCCTGTGGAGTTTTATTGATTCCTCTAGTTCTTTTTCCTCAACATTGCCCCTCTATTCCCATTCTGATGAAATTGAGCAACCTTTAATGCTTCATTCTGACATCTTTCTGAGAAGGTATTGAACAGAAAATTCAGCAGTTGAGAGAATTATTTATTATTAGAAGTATTAAGTTCTTTTTATGACACCAGCTCCCTCCTAAGTTTGCGATACATTAATCATGTTAACGTTTTTTGCAGTTATATCACAAAAACGACTCATTAATTCAGACCATTCTGAAAAATTGAATGTGAGAATTTGAAAAGTCAAGGCTGAAGTTGAGCTTTTCACAATCTGTGGAAACAAATTTCTTTTTGTGAGTCTATTGGCATATGCATATAAAATAATTTTAAGAAATTTATTTAATTTTATTGAGAGTGAACAAACCCAAAGTAGTTTTAGACAAAGCTACTTGAAGTCAACAAATTTTATTTATGTTGCATTGTTGTATTGTTAGCAATGAGTTTAGATTTTCAAATAATCACTAAATAAGACTTTAATAAGATACATTTCCATCTAGTCAATTTTAAAAGTGATAAAAATGCTTTCATATAGCATTTTAAATTATTGTTTTTTAAACATAGCATTTTAAATTTTGTTGTTACAAACATTTAAAAAATTTTTTTGAGTCAAGGTCTCACTCTGTCTCCTGCTAGAGTGCAGTGGTAAGATCACAGCTCACTGCAGCCTCCAACCCCTGGGCTCAAGCGGTCCTCCTGCCTCAGCCTCCTTCGAAGCTGGGACTACAGGTGCACACTACCATGCCTGGATAATTATTATTATTATTATTTTTTCAGAGAGGAGATCTTGCTATATGTTGCCTAGACTGGTCTCAAACTCCTGGGCTCAAGCAATCCTTCCGCCTCAGTCTTCCAAAGATCTGGGAGTATAGTCATGAACCACCACACCTGGTGTTACAACATATTTTGAATCAATTTTATTGAGATGTCTATAAAATAAATACATGGCAATGGAGAACCCATATGTACAAATTAATGCCTATTAATTTTTTCTTTAAAAAATGAGGTTGACATTAGTTCTTATAATTCAAGAAAAGCAGAAAGTATTATTTAAAATAGTACTCTTTACATGACAATTATTATATCTTTCATATTAAAACAAAAGAAAAAGGATAGTATAATGAAAACATTTTGGATTCCACATGATTTAAACATTGAAATAATAATTTTCAACATTTTCCCACACATAGTACATATAAATATATCCCTTTAACTATTATTTAATATGGGTCACATTTAAGTGACGCTTTAGTGATCTCTGTTAATAAATGTATTGGGGTATCAGGATGTAGAAAATGTTTGGATAGCTTTTTCAAAGCTGAAGGAGAACATACTTGGATTAATCCTCCTCTTTCTGATTTGAGCTTGTCATAGGTTGGAAACTTGGTTGATTCAGTCTTTTTTTGGTTTTGTTTTGTTTAATTTAATTTAGAGTTGTGGGGATTCACAAGTGAGGATTGGCAATATAAGTAAGTGGCAGGCGGGTGAAGTCTGGGCTTCTAATTTGCCCTCACTCTTCCTGATAACGGGCCAGATAACCATTGTGTTGTCTTGTGCCTGCCCTCCTTTCTTTCTCTTCCTCCCCTAGCAGTGCCCAGAGACTGCAGATCCCACCCTTGTGCTAATGTGACTATTGTTGAGGTCTTGCTTATGAGAACATGTGGTATTCAGTTCTCTGTTTCTGAAATAGTTCACTTAGCATGATGGGCTCCATCGGCATCCAAGTTGATGTGAAGGCCATGAATTTGTTCTTTAAGGCGGTTTATCCAGTCTTTAACTTACAGTTCATAATTAATTATATTTCCTATTGTTATGAGTGCCTTATATTTGGCCTGAATGATGCTGGAACTAACTACCCAATGTTTTAACTTCCTTGACTTGCCCTCAGGAAGGTTCTTCAAATTTATCCTTATATAGTTTCATTTAGCATAGCACAGTTTTTTAAGAATAAGAAATGACTTATTGTTATGCTCCTGTCCAAGATGGCTGGGTACTGGATGGTGTGAATTTAAGAGTGTGAAAATTTCTTAATGGCACTGGAACAAAGTGAAATTCGCAGAATCGTATTCAAACTGCTCCATTAAATATCTCTTATTGAAATGAAAACAGTGTCTAGAAATTCTCAGAAATCACTTAAGCTAAAGGCATATTATAACTAGGAGATTGATTGTTGTGATTGACAAATGAAATACAAACAACAAAAGTAGAAACAAACCTCATTCACTTGACATTTAACCCAGATATTATCCAGTCTTTTTGGACTTGGGAGATCTAGATAGCACCACTGTAAAATTCTAATTCCAGAGCTTGGAAAATGGAAGGAGTTTTTTTTCCTGCCTTTTTTTTTTTTTTTGAATTCATTGTCAGTTTGCTAATGTCTGCACAGCTTCTGTTGCTTTCTGGAACTCTTTGGTTATGTAACTGCCTCTTTTTGCATTACGACCTCTTTGATATGAAATTTATTCCACACCTATGGCATACTACCAAACATATTTTAACTAAACAAAGTATTTGTTAGGCTTGTGGAATTCATTAAAAATTAGGGGTTTACAAGAAGTCACATTATCATGCGATTTAAGAAGTCAGGCAGTGGCCAGGTGAGGTAGCTCCTAAGTGTCCCAGTGCTTTGAGAAGCTGAGGCAAGAGGATTGCTATAGCCTAAAAGTTCAAGACCAGCCTGGGGAACATAGTGGGACTCTGCCTTTCCAAAAAAAAGTCAGGCAAAATAAGTTTTCTATGTGTAACCAAAATAACCATAATTTTTTAAAGCTACTAGAACCAATTCCAAGTTCATGTATGTCTAAGAAGATACTATATAGATAGATAGGTAGATAGATAGATAAATGTTTAAAAAAACCTTTTGCATATGTTAGGCCCTATATACATGGGACAAACAGAGATTTTCATGTATTCTTAGGTAGAAGCCCCTAAAAAGATAGAAATTGCAAACAGTTTTCTCTAGAAGTGAAGAGAATATAGTTTTTATGACCTTATGGTAGATTTGTTTTGAAATCTGTCAACTTGGTTATTAGTCTGAGCTCATTGTCCAGAATTTTCTTTCAGGTTATGGTGGGACACAATGGAGACTCTTGTGTGAGTTTTGGAGGGCAGACTGAAACTCTAGCCATATTGTAGATCAAACATCTTGCTGCTATAGGCTGGCTCATTTCCTTGATTGGAGGCAACGGTCAGGTCTGCAATTGCTCTACCATTTCCTAGATACTCCTTTACTTTTTATGACTAATGCATTACCGGTGTGTGTGTGTCTCAATGTTGAATGACCTCAGCTTCTGCAAGAAACTCATATTACCAAGGTCAGAGGCACAAAATTTCAATTGGTCCTAGAGGGTGCTAGCACATGTTTGTGGGCTCCAGTGTGATCTTTCTCTTCCCCACCTTAAACCATCTTCCTTTCTTAACTGCCTGACTGTGGATGTCAACTTTCAACATCATACTCAGAGTCATATGTATTTTACTGCATAAAATTCAGTAACAGTCCCCTTAATATGTGCATATGTACTTAGATCTGCTCAGATTTGAAGGCATTAATGTCCCTGTTTTAATGGTGAAGAGGGCAGGACAGTTCATGGTACACATGACAAGTAATTGCTCAAATTATCACTTGTAAATACCTGCAACCAACTGTCTATAATAAAGCAATGAGTGATGTATTCACTGCCATAGAACACTTAAGTGAAAAGAAAAGAAGTGTTATGGGGTTAGTTAGTTGTTTCTTACTGTACTAGAGAACTTAGGGAAATAAAATAACAAGATCAGGACTTACAATTTTCAACTCAAGGAACCTGAAAGTGTCTATGATTACCTTGAAAATAACTCTTATTTCCTGTGTTGGCAGAGGTGAGATTTCTAAAAAGCAAACTCAGTGTCTAATCCTACAGATTAGCATAATAATTCAAATTAAATTCTCAACTTTTAATAAAATTAGAGCAATGATTGGGAAGAAATGTAGTAGGAAAACTTGGGATGGAGGGACATATGAATGGATGCCAATGAAGCTGAAGACCTTGAACCTCAAATTACTGCCTTGTCTTCTTTTCTTGTATAATCAGTCCTTCCATGTTACCTAAGAACACTCGTCTGCCCTTTCTGAACAAACTGTAATTTATTCCTGTGAGGCAGTTGCCTTGGCAATCAGGGTCTTTTACTATCACAGTCTTTGTATCTAGATCTATATCCAGATTCAAATCCCTATCAGGCCCTAAAAGATTTGAGGTAAAAGTGTGATCCATAAGGAAATATGAAGCACACTAAAATAATTGCATAATTTTGTAAATATATTTCAACTGGAGTCTGGGGAATGTGTGTAGAAATAAATCTTAAGAGAGGAAGATTAAAATGGAAAGACAATAAAGTTGGAGTCCTCAATCAGTCTTTCAGCTTGAGAAGCTGATAATGGCACTAATACATTGCATGGATGGTTGATTGAAATAAGTATCCAAAGATGACTTACATTAAATTCAATTAAACTTCTAAAACATCTTTGTTATACTATAGATTAAGGTATCCATAGGCTTATGAAGATTATTATTATAGAGAGGATTTATCACACAGAGCTTGCTAATTGTAAAATGTGATATACAAAATGGCATCACTCTGGTTCAGAGCTCTAAAATGGAGTCTGGAAGCCATTCTGAGGAGGACTACCTGCAAAACCTATAACCTTGCAAAACAGAAACTTGCTTTGAACTTATGAACTGGGTCAAACTGCCACTACTGCAACATCCTGGAAAATAGCTGAACTTCACCAGTGCTACAACTTCTAAACAACCACCAACCAACTAGGACTCACGTACTAAGCCAGCTACCTCCACCTGTGTTAAATGTTTCAAAACTACTTGTGTAATCACCCCCAGCATTCTTTGAAAAATCCCTCTCTGTGCATCATAGTCTGGCTTTTAGCCAAATCAGTATCTCCCAAACTGCTATGTCTAAGACTCCAATAAATGCCCTAACTACTTTGCAGTCTCGTCTTTTGCATCTATTTTGACATAATCTACCCTGTAATAGTCTAAATGGCATGTCCTTCACTGCAGTTGAAAGAAATAAATTTGTGAAGAAAGTCTTATCATCTTTCAAGAGCTCTGTGATCACTCTTCTCTTTAGCTCAGGAATTACAGTTAGAATTGCTACCATTGACCTGGAATACCTAAATGCATTGGGGATAACAGAATTCCAGGATGCCAAATGACAGCACTTGATCACCAAAGACAAGATGACCATTGTTATTGTAATGGACAGTGAAACAAAAGCAGTAATCAGACTAGGTTGACCTATGGAGATGTCTGGTAGTGATTAATGGGGGTCGTGATGGTGCTAGAGTGAAATAAATGGCAGAAAATTACAGTGTTGCTTTGATCTGTGTAAATGAAAAACGTCTAGGTCTAGTGAACAGAATTTTGACTTGATTAACCCAAACAAAGAACCTTCTCATTCATTTAACTTCTGTATCTGAATCCATTCATGGACCTAGAGCCTCTTGAGTGAAGTGGAATGAGTAGTTGAGGGGTCCTCTTGAGGAAGGACCTTCATACACTGCCAAATATGCATACTATTAATCTTCTTCCTTGCCTTTCCTAAAGAAAACTGTAGTCATTTTTCAGAATGACTGTGAATTAAGAAAGAAGGAATAACAAGATATATTAGCCAGACAGTGGATGTGAACTGAAACTAAGTCAGTTTATAGACTCAAAACACCATTGTTTTTGACTAGTCAAAGTAGGTGACTGAGGAAGTTGTAGCCCAAATTAATTCTATAGTGTACCCAGTAGGTCCCTGAGCCCATTTTGTGATCATTTCTCCAGTTGCAGAATATGTAATTGAAATCAGATATAGTTTATAGGTGGCAGAATCTCTATACTGGTTTCCTATTTCTATATTTGTAGCTATTATGTCAGGGAAGGTCATGAAGAAGCTACTAGAATTTCCTCTGCACATGAGTACATAAACCAAAATAAAAGCAACACCTTATTTCTGGACAGTTTGCAAAGACTGATGACCATCCAAACCTTGGGAAATGCAACGATGGTGATTCCTACTGGCAACGAGAACAGTGGCTAGTTAAAAGCTGTAAAGACAGATTTTACTTAGTAATTACTGCTGTGGTAGGGGAGTGAATCTAGTGTAAACTGAGCTCAACTTTGCCAAAACAAAAGACAGGATGCTTTTTAGATGCTGAGGTGTGTTAAGGGAGGGTAATGATGGTCACTGAGGGAAGGGCTGGTCCATGTGAATAGGCCATCTAGATTTGATAACTGGTTTTTATCCAGAGGAGAAACAAACTTCTTATCCTTATAACAAGGGACAGCTGTATAAATTGGAGCAAGGCAACCTCCAAATTAGGCCCTTCCTTACCTTCCCACAAGGGCTGGAGGTGAGAACTATCTCCCTGAATATCTGCATTTCAAAGAGACAGCTCCCAGGTCCTTGAGGAGAGTTCGGAGTAGTAGGAAATTAACATTTCAAAAGGTCAGAGAAAGTGTTTATAAATGTGAGGTTTCTAAAATAACTGTATTAAAAGGGAATTCATGGACCCATCGACCTATTATCAGGTTTGATTGTGATAAATAATAAATTCTCCCCTCAGTATTGAACTTTCTCAGGCAGGTATTTTAGGGAGGACTGGGGTCAATCTAAGGGCATAGCCTTAAGCTGCAGGGAGCCATGCTAGAATTTGGTCAAGTCTCTTAGGGCAGGGGTTTGAATTCAGTTGTCGTGTGCTGAGACTTTTCACAGTTCTCACAATCACACCCCCCTTTAACTCACAGATTTGACCTATGTAGAAGATAAATGGATCTTATAGAATAACAATAGAGTATTATGAACTCAATCAGGTGCTGACTTCTATTACAGTTGCTGTACCGAATGAGATTTTGGTGCAATAGCAAATAAATCCATTCCCTGGCACTTCACGTGTAGCTATTGATTTGGCAAATGCTTTTTCTCTAGATAGTGTATTAATTTTCTACTGCTGCTGTAACAAATTGCCATGAATTTAGTGGCTTAAAACCACAAATTTATTGTCCCATGGACCTGAAAGTCAAAAATTTTAAAGATTTTAGGTAGATTCTGTGATAAGACTTTTGGGACGCCCTTTGAAGGAATGCGTCTTGTGATTTTGTGAAATATATCTATATCTATATATGATTTTGGTCGCAGTCTCTTGGCATACAACTTCTAAGATCCTTGGAATCTTCAAAACGGTAAATGTCTTTTTGTATACTAATGAGTTGACAGCTGGCAGCCCCTAGTTAGCTTTAGAATGGAGGCTGATCACTGAAAAGACCAAGGCAAGATTAGAGGGGTGGGAACTTCAGCCCCACCCTTAACCTCTGGTTGCCCATGGAGAGGCTTCTGTGGCAAAAGATTGAAGTCTTAATTTAGGCCGGGTGTGGTGACTCACGCCTATAATCCCAGCACTTTGGCAAACTGAGGTGAAAGGGTTGCCTGAGTCAATGGGTTTGAGAACTGCCTGGGCAACTTGGCAAGACCTCAACTCTACAATAAATCAAAAAATTAGCTGGGTGTGGTGGCACATGCCTATAATTCCAGCTACTTGGAAGACTGAGGTGGAGTGATCCCCTGAGCCCCGCAGATTGAGGGTGTGGTGGCCGTGAGTGTGCCACTGCACTCCAGCCTGGGTGACAGAGTGAAACTACAACTCAAAAAAAAAAAAAAAAATCTTAGTTTAACTGACTTGAGGAACTGAGATCTGTCCACAACCATGTTGATGAGCATGAAAGCATATCCTTCCCAACTGAACATTCAGATGAGATTGTAATCTTGATCTACAGCTTAATTCAATAAGAGATTTTGAGTCAGAACCACTCAGTTAAACTACTCCCAGCTTCTTGGTCCAGAGAACCCATGTGGCTATAATGTTTGCTTTTATAAACTGCTATATTTGTGGTTAATTTATTATACAGTAATAGATAACTAATAAAGTGCATCTGACAAATCAATAACTTTTTCATTGAATCTATATAGATACCATGGAGTAGCAATGGAGCATAACCAAAATCAAATGTAGCAAACAAAAAAAGCAGTAAAAGGGATATAACAGTAGATATAACACCCTAAATTATGTTCAAAAGTTAGCAACTCAGTCAATCAGGTTTTTTTGTGTGTGGCCACATTAGGTCAAACTTATTTTTCTCTAAATTAATCTGCTATACTGATATAATTGCAATATCTTCTCTGTTCAAATTTATTATCTGAGATGAATAGATAATTGTGTTAAAAAATGTATTGACAAAAATGACAAAACATGACAATTTTACATTATTTCCCCATGTAAATTTAAAAATTTAGTTTTATTTTAATAATATTGTTTTTCTTTTTATAGCTTTACTTTCAATCCTAGATGTCTCCACTTTCTCTTTTACAAGTATTTAATTATTTTATATATATAAATTTATTTGTTCTCATTTATTATTGCTTAAAATATTTTTCCTAATGAAATAATAAAAGGTGGATTTTGCACACATTGGGATTTGGTTTTGTAAATAACTGTAGGCAGTAATTTTAATTTACTCAAGTTAGTGACAAAACAAATAATTTTATCTATCTATCTATTTATTTATGTATTGGGTTGGATTCTCACTCTGTTGCCCAGACTGCAATGCAGTGGCACACTCCCGGCCACCGCAGCCTCGACCTGCTGGGCTCCGGTGATCCTTCTGCCTCAGCCTTCCAAATAGCCAGAGCTACAGGTGTGTGCTACCATGCCCAGCTAATTTTTGATTTATGTAGAGACAAGGTCTTGCCAAGTTGCCCGGGTGGGTCTCGAACCCGCTGGCTCAGGCAATCCACTCGCCTTGGCCTCCGAAAGTGCTGGGATTACAAGCTGAGCCACTGAGCCCAGCCAAACAATTGTATTTTAAAATACAGAACAAAATAACACAATATATATGTATTGCATTATATATAATATATGGATATCTACAGAAAACAATTATGGTGTCAGTCTAAAGAGATAAATTGTCAGTGCAGAAAGATAAATTTCTTTAGAAAAAAATATATGTTTAACACATTGCTGAGTGTCTGTTATATGCCAGACACTTCAAGTGGTTGCTATATAATAACAGTGAACAAAGTAGTGATCCAGTCCCTAGAGGAGCTTACATTCTTGCAGAGAAAGAAAAGAGTAATAATCAGAGCAACAAAGTAAATTTTTATGGTAACTTAGAAGACAGTATAAGCTATGGGGAAAATTGAACCAGAGAATTGGATTTGGATGGAGTGACAAGCTGTAATTTTTTTTAAAAAAGTCATTGAGAAAGTAGAAATTGAATGAAGACAGAATGGGTTTGAAGAAGAGAGCTATTTACATATCAGGAGAAAGAATACTGTGGGCAAAAGTGGCTGGTACAAATGTTCTAAAACTGGCAGTCCTGGGAAGTTCATGGAACTACAGAAAAGGCAGGAAACCTGGTAAATGTGGACCAAATCCTGCAGGCCTTGCAGGAAGTCCTTGAGAACATCTTCTTTTACACTTTTATTCAATTACAAGACTTCATACACAGCAGTTATATTGTCTGATTCATATTTTCAAAGAATTAAACCTTCTGTGACTTTGAGAATAAACTGAGAAGGAGTGGTAAACTAGAAGCAAAGAGACTTCCCAGAATTATTATCCCTTGCAATAAATCGACTAAAGTAATGTTAACTCTGATTACAGGAGAATTGAAAGTAGATAGATTCTGGATACATTGCAGATGAAACTTTATTAGGAGAGGTTGTGTGTAAGAGAAAGGGAAAAATACAATATGATTTCAGAATTTGAAAGCAGAACAAGTAGTGAAGGATGGAATTGCTGTAACAGAGATGAGTTGAACAGGGAAGCCTAAAAGGGAAATGACAAATTCAGTTATGGACATGTTGAGACTGAAATATCTTTTAGACAGCCAAATAAAATTGCCAGTTTATCATGTCAAGTTGGAGTAAAGAGTTCAGCAAACAATCTAGACTGATGAATTCAAGATTCTTGCACATTTGAATGGTATTTAAAACTGTGAAACTATTAAAATAATATCATCAGGAAAGTGGGCTTAGATATAGAGAAGACAAGATAACCAAAGAAGAAACCCTGCCTCACGCACTGAAGTGGGGGGAAGGGGGAAAGATTCCAAAACATAAATTGAAAGTAATAGGTAGTAAAATAGGCAAGTAAGAAGCCACTGAGATGTGATCAATGAAGTAGACCCGGGGGACTCAGAAGCCTAGAATATCAGAATATACAAAACAAAAACAAAAACAAAAAAAACTGCTACCATTTATTTTAGATTATAGCTTTTTGTTCCTTAAAAAATGATGGGTTCCATTTTGAAAATTTGTGGGTGATTCTGAAAACATTTCTTTCATTGTTTAGAAGGAATGTTAATATATTGAAGTTTAAAAGTGTGTACTGCAATGGTTATTAGATACTATTTCTACTTGAGCTGAGACATTTGCTTTAACTTCTCTCCCCAGAGAACCCAGACTTTGGCTCCATTTTCTGAGCTGATTACTGAGGCCCAGTGAATGACTCTAATGAATTATAGTGACAACTCCCCAGTGATTATTGATTTCATCCAGCTCACTGAGCAGAAATAAGTACTTTCTAATTTGTTGTGACATTGAATAGATGTGTTTATTTATTAAAGGATGTTGTAATGGCAGTAAGCCACCTTGTCAGAAGAAAGAGCAACTCTCTTTTTCTTGGACAGAAAGAATATCAAGCAAAGACTGGAAAATTAGAGTTGTCTACAGGAATGCAACAAATGAGAATCAATGTAGTTTGAAAACAGGACAGAAGAAAAGAAAAAAACAAAAACAAAAACAAAACTAGAATTAGTCAATAGCCTCTGAGTTTCTTCTCTACTTTACCATGTGATCGTTGACTTTTGACAAGTTACTTAGTGTCTTACTCATAGACTTTTCATCAAAGAGATGTGGATGATGATGAAACTTAAAGGATCATTTGAAAATACAATAAAAATAAATGTATCACTGAAAAGTTAAAGTGTTACAGAAATATAAAAGTTGTTGTTATTAGTGACTAGATTTACAGAGCCCCTAAGCAAGCAAAAATTTACACCGGAAGAGTTGTTTTCATTCTAGAAACTTCTGCATTATTTGAGCAGTTGAGTTTTCTAGAGTTTTACATTTAATTATTGAAGGCCAATGCCACAGCATCAAACACAATGTATTTGTAGGGCAATACTCCAGAATATTAAAAATTATGTAAAACTTCTACTTCTAAATCTTATAGAGGAATTCACTGCATTAGAATTTAAAAACAAAATTTTCTTCCAGAAAATATAGACATTGCCATGAAAAAGATGTACAGTGTTAAAGAGAGGATATTTTGAGTACAATTTTTTCATTGATTGTAAATGGAATATTTTTATACATGTGTCTTTATTAATTTATTTCTATTGTCTATATTTAAGGTATACATGATGTTTCAATGTGCATGTAATAGTGAAATTAATACTACAATTAAGCAAATCAACGTATTCATTACCCTCCATAGTTAACTTTGTGTGTGTGTGTGTGTGTGTTAAGAGCACCTGGAATCTAAATTGCTTAGCAAGTTTTTAGCATGCAATGCAATATTATTAACTGTAGTTTCATTAGACTTATTCATTCTGTGTATTCTTTGATCTATTTCTCTTTATTTCATCCCCTTCCTTGCTGCTGGTAACCACTGATCTACTCTCTGTTCCTATGTATTTAACTTTTTAAAAAATTCCACATATAAGTGAAAAAACGTGTATTATTCTTTCTGTCTGGCTTATTTCACTTAGTCTAATATCCTCCAACTTCATTCATGTTGTCCTCCACAGTAGTATCTCTATCACATTTTGTAAGGCTAAATAATATTTAATTGTGTGTGTGTGCATGTATATGTATCACAATTGCTTCATTCATTTATTCACTCACTCACTTATTCATTCATCACTTAAGTTGTTTCCATATCTTAGCTATTGTGAATAATGCTGGATTGCTAGGTCATACGGATCAACTAACTTTCAATAAGATGACGAAGAAAACACAATGGGAAAATGATAGTCTTTCCAACTTGTAGTGTTGGGGAAAACTTGACAACTGGATATTAATATGCAAATGAATAAAACTGTTCCCTTATCTTACTTTATACACAAAAATCAACTCAAAATTAAAGACCTAATCAAAACATAAGACTTGATATCCTAAAACATCTGGAAGAAAACAGAGGAAAAAACCTTCTAATTATTGGCCTTGCAAAATTATTTTTTTTATGTCACACCAAACCTCAGGCAATTAAAGTGAAAATAAACAAGTGAGAATATATCAAATTAAAAAGCCTCTGTACAGCAAAGGAAACAATCACAAAATGAAAAGGCAGTATACAGATTGAGAAAAATACTGGCAAACCATATAGCTGATAAGAGAGTAACATCCAACATTCATAAGGGATTTACAGAACTCAACAGAAAAATTTAATAATAAAAATAATCTGATTTTTTTTTGAATGGGCAAGGGACCTAAGTGAACATTTTTCTAAAGAAGACATAAAAACAGTCAATGAGTATAAGGAAATGTGTTGAACATCAATAATTATCTGGAAAATGTAAATCAAATCACAGTAAAATATCATCTTATACCTGGTAGAATGGCTATTATCAAAAAGACAAGAGATAACAAGTGTGGGTGAAAGCATGGAGAAAAGAAAACCCTTGTATACTGTTGTTAAGACTATAAATTGTTACAGACATGAAAAAACAGTATGGAAGTTCCTCAAAAAATGTAATGGATTTTTTAAAAACTCGTGTATTGTAACAGCAACAGAGGTATACAAGAAATCATGAATAATACATGCTTTCTTGATCCCAACCCAACATTTCCAATTTCTTTTTCTTAAGAGAAACAATGTCATATAATTATAGATTATAATATTGTCTCAAATATTTTAATGGCTTTAAAGCACACATATGTACATATATATACACACACACATGTATACATGTATTCTGTCATTAAATAAAAATTAATTTGACTCAGAATATATATTCTGGAGGGTCAAACATTTTTTGCTTAAGAAAATAGTATTATAAATGTGGTGCACGACATGGCCCAGATCACCCCCATGCTGGCTCGACTCAGCTATGATCCCGATGCAAACCCACCCAGCTATGGTAACCCTGACCCCGTTGTCATCAGTAACACACACTGGGTCTTGAAGGGGGACTATATAACACCAGCCAATCTGAAAGGGTATTTTCAGGTAAACCAGAACAGCACCTCCTCCCACTTAGGAAATTCGTGATTTGCAAATGGCTTTGTTGTCAAGAAGAGGACAAACTGCATTCAAGTGGAAATCAGACCTGTAATCCAAGCATATTGTTTTCTGTTAATCACCAAACCAGAACTGCTCATGAAGAATCTATCTGCATAAGTTTGCAAAAGTTGAATCATTGAAAACATACGTGAAACTCTCTATCTTTGGACACTCAAAGGTAGAAAGCAGAGTATGGAAGTTGTCTGACTTTTGAAACTTAGATATTTTATATTTTTCCCCTTAAGAACTTTTTTTAAAGAAATGGACTTGTCATTCTCCTTAATTTGCAGGACTGCCTCGGTGGCTTTGTTTGCTGGGACAAGGCCCACAGCCTGTGTTCTCCTATTGACCCTTTCTTTGAATTCAAAGATTCTATTTAGGATTAATATATGAGGCTTTCTTTGATTCCTCTTCAGTTTTACTTAGTTTCACAGAGAAAAAGACTATATTGTTTGAATAAAGTGAACAGGGGCTCAAAAAAAAAAAGAAAAGAAAATAGGATTATAACATTTAAATATAACATGCTCTCAAATTGGAGGTTCTAGTATAGCAAAATCTTTCAGAGAAAATTGAAATGCATTATATGACCACCTATCAATCCAGGAAGGGTGAGAAAAAACATCTAGATCATGTGCCCAAATTTAAATGTGTTTGGCACCAGGTAAACATTTGGATAATAAAAAAAAAAACAACAACAATGTATAAACCAATAAAGAACCTATGAGAAAGCAACGTTGAATGATCAATTCAACTTTCACTTCCCCTTAAATTTTCCCGGACCCTTTTATAAACCAAGAATAGATTTCTTCCTTATTTGCCCTATTTTTCTTCTCATATATATTGTTATAAAAGTAGACAAAATCTCAAATAAATGCCTGTACTTCCATGTTTCTGGCCTGCACTACTCACAATAGCTAAAGCATGGAATCAATCTAGGTGTCCATCAAGGGATGAATGAATAAATAAAATGTGTGTATACACATGATGATTTATATTCCAGCTATTAAAAATAATGAAATCATGACATTTACAGCAACATAGACAGAACTGGATAGCATCAAGGGAAGTAAGTCAGGTATGAAAAGACGAATATTACATGCTCTCACTCATACGTGGGAGCTAAAGAAGTGGATCACATGAAGTTGGGGAGTACATAGGTAGTTACCAGAGGTTGGTAAGGAGAGGAGGTGGAGGGGTAATGAAGAATAGTTGATTAAATGGCACAAATATACAGTTTGATCTAAGAAGTAAGACTTAGTGTTTGATAGGTCAGCAGGGTGACTATAAGTTATAATAATGTATTTTATATCTCAAAATAGCTAGATGGGGATATTTGGAATATATCATGTAGAAATATTTGAATATATCTTGCAGAAAGAAAAGGCAAATATTTAAGCTGATAGATACTCCAATTACACTGATTTCATCTTTATAAATTACATGAATGTATTAAAGTGTTCACAGGTACCCCCATTAAAAAAAAGTAGATGAAATCTATTTAAACATTATTGGGGACTTTTAAAGATATACATATCTTAAATACACATACACACAGGTTCATGTGTCATTTAATGACAGGAATATATTCTGAGAAGTTTGTCATTAGGTGATTTTATCATTGCGAGAACATCAGAGTGTACTTATACAAACCTAGATGATATAGCTTACTACAGACTTAGGCTATATGATATAGTCTATTGGTCCTAGGCTGAAAACCTGTAAACCTGTACTGCATGCTACTGACTTAGTAATGTAGACACTTGTAACACAGTGGTGAGTATTTGTATATCAAACATAGAAAAGGCAGTAAAAATATGGTATTATAATTGCATGGGATCACCATCATATATGTGGGTTGTCATTGACCGAAATGTCGTTATGCAGCACGACTGTATATAATTGTGGCAAAATATACGTAACATAAAATTCACTATCTTAGCTATACTTTTAGTGTTCAGTTCAACAGTGTTAATTAAGTGTATTCACATCATCATGCAGTCAATCTTCGGAATTCTTTTTATTTTGAAACATTGAAATTCTGTACTCATTAAACAATGTCCCCTCATTTTTCCCCCAAGCCCAGCAGTCACAACTCAACTATTCATCTACATACTTGACTACTCTAGGTCTCATAAAACTGGAACCATAAAATATTTTTTGTGTGACTGCCTTATTTCATGTAGCATAATGTCTTCAAGGTTCAGCCATGTTGTAGTATGTGTCAGAATGTTCTTCCTTTTTAATGTGAAATAATATTTTATTGTGTGTATAAACCACATTTTGTTTATCCATTTATCTTTCCATGAAATCTTGGTTGTGTCCTTCTTTTGACCCTTGTGAAAAATGACATTCTGAATGTGGATAAACAAATATCTTTTGAGCCCATTTTTAATTCTTTTGAAGCAGAATAGCTAAGTCATATGGTAATTCAATTTTTAACTTTCAGAAACTGCTATGCCGATTTTCATAGCAACTGCACCATTTTATATTCCCATAATAGTGGATAAGAGTTCTAATTTCTCCACATCCTCACCAACCCTTGCTATTTTTCTTTTTTGTATTGTTGCGATTCAAGAGGCTATAAGGAGATATCTCATTGTGGTTTTGATTTGCATTTCCCTAATGGTTAGTTATATTGAGAATCTTTTGGCCATTTGTATATCTTCTTTGAAGAAATATCTATTCAATCCTTTGCTGCTTTTTAAATTGGATTGCTTTGTTATTGTTATTGACTTGATTTGAAAGACTTATTTATATATTCTAGATATTAACCTGTTTTCAGACTTAAGATTTGCAAGTATTTTCTTCCATCCTATAAGTTGTCTTTCCATTCTTCTATTGTGTCCGTTGATGCATACATGTTTTTAATTTTAATGTAGCTCAAATTATCAATTTTTCCTTTTATTTCTTGTAACTTTGGTATCATATGTAAGAAATTATTACTAAATCCAATGTCAGGAAGCTTTTTATTCATGTTTTTTTCTAACAGTTTTGTAGTTTTAGGCCTTATGTTTAAGTTTTTGATCCATTTTGAGTTAATTTTCATACATGGTACATAGCTTACTACACACTTCTTCTTTTGCATATGAGTATTCAGTTTTCCCCACACCATTTGCTAAAAAGACTGCCCTTTTCTCATTGAATATTCTTGGTACCTCTGTTGAAAACATCTGACCATATATGTGATGGTTCATTAATGGGATATCTATATTTTTTTATTGGTCTATATGTCTGTCTTTATGCCTGTAGTACATTGTTTTTATTACAGCAGCTTTGTGATCAGTTTTGAAATTGGCTAGTATAAGATCTTATTCCTTTTTCTTCTTTTTCAAAATTGTTTTGGTTATTCAATGTACTTTTAAATTCTACACATTTTAGGATAGATTTTACTATTCTTGAATTTTAAAAATTGAGATTTTTATAGTGACTTCATTATGTCTGTGTATTGCATTGGTGGTATTGTCTTTTTACCAATATTAAGTCTTCCACTCCATGAACATGGGATATCTTGTAATTTATTTGTGTCCTCCTTAATTTCTATCAGCAACATTTTGTAGTTTGTAGTATGTACTTCACCTCCTTGGTTAAGTATATTCCTTAGTATTTTATTCATTTTGCTATGAGACCAGCTCGATCCTGTAATATAAAGTTTATACTGCAATCATCCTTGTTGATAAGACAATCTGGTTGGGGATTATTTGTGTCCACTCTGTTAATCAGAGGCTTTGAAATTCTGATAATTTGGTCTTGTGGTATCATGCTTATGTTGTAATCAGTCATGTGAATTAAAAAAAAAAAGTGGATCTGGTGGTTCCCAGTTACCTTTCTGTTCATCTGTGCACTAGGAGGTTGCATTAATAGGTCTCTCATGAATACTTATGAGGCCTATTTTCAAACCTGCTCAATTTGTATCTCCCTGGAAATGCAGTTTCTTCAGCCAGTCATCATCAGGGACTTTTAATTGCAGAACCACCATTTTTTATAGAAGTAGTCTATTTACAAAATTCAATGTTTCTGAGTTGGATAAATATGATTTCCATAATTTCTACAAGCCTACATGCTGGAATCAGAGAAGCCTTGGTTCAAAGCCATCAATTATCTCACATAGATCATGTATTCACTTTTTAAAAAAAAGTTAGTGAAATAATACATAGCTCATCATATTGTTTTAGATATTAAATAGTGTAATTCATATAACAGGACTGTGGTAGTTAGAATTTTGGGGAATCCCCAAGATTCCCTGCCCTAATCACTAGCACCTGAAGGTGATGAATTTGTTATGTTATATGGCACAGTAGACTTTAAAGAAGGAAAAGTTATTCAAATGGGGCTTATCTAATCACATGAACTCTTAAACAGAGAACATTTTCTGGCTGATGACAGAACAGTAAGAAAGAAAGGAAAGACAGATATGGCAGAAGGGGAAATCAGAGAGTTGAAGCATAAGAAAAGCTCAACACTCTATTGCAACTTTGGACTTAGAGGAAGCCACATGAAAAAAAATGTAGAAGGTCTCTAAGAGCAGAAAGTGGTCCTTGGCTGACAGCCAGCAAGCAATATGGAATTCCAGACCTACACCTCCAAGGGACTCCACTCTCCTAATATCTGAATAAGCTTAGAGGCACAATCTTCTCGGAGCCTACATATAAGGGCCCAGGCCAGTAAATGCTTTGATTTTAGCCTTGTGATATCCACCCCCCAAAACACAGCCATTCCAGTTGGATTTTTTTTCACCTAAAGAAGTGTGAGTTAATAAGTGTATGTGTCTGTGTGTGTGCATGTGTGTGTGTTTAGGCCACTAAGTTTGTGTTAGCTTGCTATATAGCAATAGACTAATACAAAGCCCAGAACAGCATTTGGCACATTGAAGGCATTCAATAAATGTTAGTTCTTTTTCATGCATTATGCAAACAATAATATTTTTGCTTCCAGCACAAACTGGTTTTACTTACACTGTCTAAAAAATTAAAATTCTTACCATGAAAGGCATAATTGAATGTCACCCACCACAAGAAGTGTTCTCTTATCATTTCGGTGAGGGTGGGGGAGAGAAATATGTGTGTATGTATGTATATATATATTTAAACTATTATAACTATTTTGTTTATACATTTTAACACACTAACTGTATTTTTATGTTTATTATAATTGCATGTGGATATCTTATCTCCAAAACTGGACTATACATCTTTTTAAGAGCATGGACTAGACTCTATTAGTCTTTACTTCTTTAAGTAGTAAATTTATACATTACACTCTTTGAAAATACTTACCTTAATATTTGAGAGTTGAAAGAGTTCAGAATCTAAATGTTTGCCAGTTTCTTATCATTACTTTTTACTAGCTTTTAAAAGACTAATATGCAAGAGTCTTATGTTCACATTTTTCTTTGATAACTGTCATTTTATTGCTTGATATTGCAACTCATACATACTTGTGCATCTTCGAATATTTATTGAACATTTATATACTTACTGATTCATCATTTAATATAGTCTAAAATCAAATATGCTCAATTAATCAAAATATGTCTTATTGATAAAATATAATTATCAGTATAATAATTAACTGATAACCATGGAATAAATATCTGGTAATAAATATTAGGGGAAAACTGTAAATGAAATAGTCATTGTTAATTATTCTATTTTGAGCTTACCCATTGTCTGATTTATTTCTTATCTTGTAGGTTAACTGGTTTTTTAGCTGCTCCAAGATAACAGGTGTCCCATAAATGTTGAACAAGAGAGAAAGCTTAGGGAAAGTACTTGAAACATTAAGATTAAAGCTTTGATGTGAAGAATTCTTTACCCTTTGAAGAGGACCAAAAGTCATCAATAATCATTACTGTACCTTACAAGGGCAATGTAATTTAAAAACATTTGTCAAATACTCTTTAAAAAATACTTACCTTAATATTTGAGAGTTGAAAGAGTTCAGAATCTAAATGTTTGCCAGTTCTTTATCTCATCATTACTTCTTAGTAGCTTTTAGAAAGGTCATTGACTTATATGTAAGAGTCTCAAAGTTTACACTTTTCTTGGATATCTTTTAAACCTGGAAATGAATATATGGGGAGAAAGTTATGTTAGTTCAATTTATATAAATTCAGGTTTAAAAGTAGACTTTTGGGCTAAATATAATGGTGAGAAGAAATAGCAAAGTCAGAATATTAAATAAATGATGAGAATTCCTACTTATCCCTGGAATGAAATTATGTATTTAGAAAGGTCAAAATGCAGACTTTCAGTGAGAATTGACTATATATTTTAAATAAACAAATAGAAGTCCACAGTTATATTTTTATTTTGTTATTAAAATAAACTACTTTGACTCTAAGTGACCTTTTAAAACTTAGATATTGCTTTCGAAAAACAAATTAATGTAGAAAAAAGGCAATACTTTTCCTTCTCCCGTACTAAATTTTTGTTCTTAAACATTTTATTTCCTTGGAGGCTAAACTTTCATCAATTATAAACCAATTGATTTATGCTGTTCGACAATAAAAATCTATTTAGTATTATCTGGCATCATTTTCGCTATAGCTATTCTTTCAAATATAGCATTTCTTAAAATAAAAATTAAAAAATACATGCAAAATAATTATCATTATTTTAAATAAAGTGCAGACATATAAAGGAAAGAAGAAGACAGATAAAATCTATAGAAGTTGAAAAAGAAAAAAAAATCTGTGTTAAGACAAAGAATATACTCAAAGATTAAACAAAATACATAGAAACTGAAGATAAGAGTGAGTTGAAAGATTAACAAAGAAACCATTATTTTTATTTGAATATCTTGCAGCTGTTTCTGCAAAGGTAAACTACCATTTAGAGAGAATAGTGGACATTAGTATTAGTGAGTGTTTAGGAGCAAAAGAGAAGAAAATAAAGAACAGTGGACAAAAAAGTCTCAACATCGCCACTGTGTGTAAATAAAAATATATTTTTGTAAAGTAGATGATTGCTTCAAGAAATGTTTTAAAAAGTAATGAAAGAAAAATAATTAAAGTGCATTGAAAAGTGAATACAAATAATTAAAGTGATAATAATACAAAAGCCTTCTTCAGTTTACTTTTTAGAATTTCCAGAAACTTTAGCTATTGAGAGGATATTCATACTTTGTGTATTTTGTAATTAGTACTATATTGTACTTTGTAATTAGCACTATGATTGCCAAAATTATCCATATCAACATACATATTTCTCACAGTTCTGCATGCTGGAATGTGCTAGATGAAGACTGGCAGAGTCCATGTCTGGTGGCTCACTTCCTGATTCATAGGCATCCATCTTCTTGCTGTATTCTCCCCACCCCCTCAAATTGGTGTCTCACTCTGTCGCCCAGGCTGAAATGCGGTGGCACGCTCACAGCCACCCCAGAGATGACCTGCTGCTGGGCTCAGGCGGTCCTTCCGCCTGCCTCAGCCAGCCAAATAACCAGAACTACAGGAGCACACTACCATGCCCAGCTAATTTTTTGATTTATTGTAGAGATGAGGTCTCACCAAGTTGCTCAGCTTTCCTCGAACCCTTGGGTTCAGGTAGTCCCCTCACCTCAGTCTTCCAAAGTGCTGGGACTTCAGGCTTGAGCCACTGAGCCCGGCTTTCTTGCTGTATTCTTACATGGTAGAAGGAACAAGGGCGCTCTCTGTGGCCTCTTTTATAAGGGCATTGTTTTAGTCAGCTTGGTTGTGTTCCTTTTGGAGGTTCCACGGGGACACCTGTTGTCTTACCTTTTATACCTTCCAGAGGGCCCCTGCATTCTTTTTGGCTCATGATCCTTCCTTAATTTTGAAAGCACATCACTTCAACATTTGCTTCTCTCTGACTCCATCTCTCCTGCCTCCCTCAATCCCTCATAAGAACTCATGGGATTACAATGGGTTCACCCGGGTAATTCAGATTAATTTCCCTGAGTCAAGTTACTTATTTAAATCACATTGGCAGCAATCCCTTCTGCCACATAAGATAATTTATTTAGCCTGAGCCCAGGGGTTTGAGACCAGCCTGGACAACTTGGTGAGACCTTGTCTCTACAATAAATCACAGAAACTAGCCAGGTGACTGCATGTGTCTGTAGTTCCAGTTACTGCAAAGGCTGAGGTGAAAGGATCACCTGAGCACAGCAGGTTGAGGCTGCGGTGGCCATGAGCATGCCACTGCACTCCAGCCTGGGTGACAAGAGTGAGACTTCAACTTAAAAGATTTATATATATATAAAATATATTCATAGATTCTAGGGATTAGCCTATGAACATCTTTGGGGGAGGCAATATTCTGTCTACCACATACAGGGGTTAAGTTTTTTATCTCTGTATCCCCTGCCTATCACGATATTAACGTCATGGTAGCACAATGTCTAGCTATTCTAAGATTTGTTAATTATGGATATCCAAATTTTAGCTTTAAAAAAAGTTTCAAGAGGTGCACATTTATGTTTGATACATGAGCATACTGTTTTGTGGTGGGAATTGGGTCTCATGTGTTCTATTTCCCAGATAGTAAAAATTGTACCCCATAGGTAATTTCTGAGCCCTAATCTCTCTTCTCACTTCCCCCTTTGTTGTTGTCCTGGTGTGTATTATTTCCATATTTGTGACCATTTACCTCCCACATATGAGTGAGCACAAGTGGTGTTTGGTTTTCTGTTTCTGAGTCAGTTCATTTAGGAGGATGATCTCCAAATCAATACATAAAACAGATACCTGTACTAGTATGTTCATTTTGACTTTTTAAAAAAATGAATTTTCTTATTTGGTGTTTGTCATGACGTTATATCCTTTAACAATCCTACATCCTCTGGTGGCTCAGGCTGGTTTCACTGTTCACCGTAGAAGAATCTGAGAAAACTATAATTCTTGATGTAACAACACTGCCAACCTGTTAGCCACTGTGGCAGTGAGATATATGAAAAGTCAAATTACAACCACATATCTTAACTCTCCATATTATCATTTACTAGTGTGTGCAAATTTAGAATATTTAATACATTTCTAATGTTATTTGTCAGCATACTGAAGTTTCTTGGGAATGATTCCGATACTTTGCTTTGTCTTCAAAATTAACTCTCCTTCAACTCTCTATATTATCATTCTCACGCCTTTGGAAAGTTACCCCTTTTTACTACGGCCTCTTGTACCAAAAGAAATGCCTTTTCCTTTCCCTTAGGATTGATACATCTGTTTCTATTTTCTCACGTTACTTTGCCATTTTATAGTTTTATTTTTTTCCATATTTCTATTTGTCTAGTATGTTTCCTAATTCTGATCTGTTTTACCTAAGCCCTGCCGTGGAGGGCCTTTGAAACCCACAAATCTCCATAATTGCCACTGAATTCTCAAAATAGTTTTAATTATATACATTCATTGTGATGTGGTCAATTGATTATGACTGAAATATTATGAGAGACTTTTCACTTCCCCTTATGACACTGTATGTAAAACACATCAGGCGGCTATGGTAGAATTGATGTTTGCCAAGAGAAAACTTGAAGTCTCCATTTCCTCATTGATTAAACATCCTGAGGACCCAGTGTTCATATATTTCCAAGGTCATGCCAACTACAATTATGTATTTTAAATAGACTAGTGCCTCTAGGTAATTCCTATCACCATCATTTCATCCATCAATTACTGGAAATGAATATGTTACTTCTAGATGCTTTGAAGGATTCTCTCAGACTGATAAATTCTTACAAGTCACAGCGAAGCTGTCTTTATGTCATCTTCAATCACAGGGATTGAATACGACTAATTATCAAATCTAAGCACATAATAACCAGAATGCTATTACGCTATTTTGAACACAATATGTGGTATCTGATTTTAGAAAATATATCTGAATTTTTTAAAATAAAAATCTTCCAATTGAATTGAAATGGTACTGCCAAAATGAGTAAGTATACAAACTGAATGATAAAAAATTATTTAAAGTAAAATGTTAGATCATAAAATTCAGAAAAAGAGAGTCCTTTATATTTTTGTCTGAAATAATATGAATGCTATGACAGGGTTTAATTATATTTTATCTGAATAGCAATAGCAATGATGATGACAGATGGCATTTATTAATTAAATTTATTTAATAATTGCTGAGCTGTGACAAATATTGTT
>CAUYQG010177655.1:0-25448 GCA_963574415.1 Tarsius wallacei
GGTATATTCCCAATAGGGGAATTGCTGGGTCATATGGAAGGTCAATTTCTAGTTCTTTCAGATACCGCCACACTGTCTTCCACCATTTTGATACATAACCCTTAGGTCTGTGCCCTTCTCTGCCTAAGTCACCTGTCAGAATATGTTCTTTGAAGCTGCTAGTATGTTGGAGGGAGTGGTAAATTAAGGAGTATCCTGTGGTAGACTGAGTGATGGATTAAGCTGTTATTTGACGATACCCTGAAAGATAGAACAAAGATTCAAGATGATGAAAACAACAGCAGCAACAATGAAGAATGAGTCACAGACTAGTTGGGAGCAGTGTGATTTGATATTAGAGATGTCACTTTGGTTCCAGAGAGCTCTGTTGTGCAAAGGCCTTAGGTACCCAGTGAAGGTTTTTTATACCTCTCTGCTGGAGTGCTTTTTCTCACTGAAGGCTTTCAAGATAATAGCTGTCTGGCCTGGTGACCCCCCCAAACAGGATATTGCATTTTTCTCTGTGAGTGGGCTGGTGGGGGTCCTCTCCTGCTATCAGGATGCCACACCACTCCTCTCATACTATCTTTTTAAAATATACTTTACTTGGCATCTGTCTCAAGTAACTCAGCCTTTTTTACTTTGGAAAGAGAGAAATCACTTTTGCATGATGACCATCATCTTGTCTTCTGGAAGGTATCCAGTGAAATTGGTCTGGGGTCAGAAGGACATAGAAGAAAGACGAAGGAACTTTTTCTGGTTTTCAGTAAGTTAGAGTAATGAATAGGCTGGCTCATGTAGGTGTCTGTGCCAAACGAAGGCTTTAATCGTTGGCTATATTTGATAGGGAATCTTTGAAAAAGAGAGATGTTTCCAATTGGTAGTAAAAAGGAAGAGAAAAATAATTCCATTTATAATATGTGAAAGCAGTTGTGCTGGAAGAAAAGAATCTCTTTTATGCAGCATATGTACTTTCCCTCATACAAATTATGAAGGGAAATGCAGAATGATGTAAATAGATTGGAGCTAAAAACGTAAAATTAAAATTCAGTTGGAATGTAGATTAAGAAATTATTACTGAGATTTTTTTCTATAAAATATAAATATACAGCCAGTATAAAAGGAAAACTAATTTATCTTGTAAATATTTATTTCTTAAACCCAATTAGATTTGCTTTTGGAGTTCTTGGGTGTGTGTGCGCGTGTGCTCTGAGAGTCTTACCTTTATAAGTTTTATCTTTTTAAAAGGATAACTACTTCCTAACTTGCTTTTAATGATTGTCATCAGCTTTTTTCCCCCTTCCCATTCCTATGTCCTTCAGCTTTAATTTTGGGATAGTCTCCAAGGGGGAAAGGGGTCTAAATGAACATTAAAAAAAAAAAAGCACTTTGTACTTTGTGGATCTCTAAAATATAAGTATTTTTCCATTACCTTAATAGAAAAAATACTTTTTTTCTCAGTTGCTTGGCTCATAAAATCCTTGAGGCATCTCTTTGTTATAAATTTCTGCTTATTTATGTTAATATATTCAATTAGTAGTTTCCTTTTTCATCAGCTGAGAATAGCAAGACACAGATAATAGGTATTTGCCTATTTTAGAGCAAAAATTTATACCATGAGGATCCTAGTATAGACTTTGTAGAATGTAACACTCAGGGGGTTGGGGGGGGGGGAGAGAGAGAGAGAAAAGGAGAGGAGAGAGAGAGAGAAAGAGGAAAGAGGGGCGAGAGAGGGGAGAGAGAGAAGAGAGAGAGAAAGAGAAGAGGCACAGAGAGAAAAGAGATAGAGAAGAGAGAGAAACAAAAGATGAGCGAGGGAAAAAGAGAGGAGAGAGAGAGGGAGAGAGAGAGAGAGAGAGACCCATGCACAAGAAAGATAGTTTTGAAGGATAGTTATGCTAGGTATAAGGTTCTTAGTTAACAGGTTTTCCTCCCCTAATACTTTGAACATGTCATCTCACTGCCTTGGGCTTTCATTGCTTTCCATGAGAGTCGGCTCTGTATGACTGTGTTTAACTTGCCTTACCAGTGAGCTTGACGAGTATGAATGGGACCTAGTATTTGTGGCCTGTCATGCCTGGGGTAGAGCCTCCACCCTATGTGTGATGGGGGACTGGGTAGAAGGAAGGAGCCCAGACCTCAGCTGTGTTTACCTGGAATAGAGTTTCTGCCACAGAGAGCTGGAGGAGATAAGAAATGCTGGTGGTCTGGCCCTCCTGAGCAGAAACCATGGTCCTAGACTGGCTACTGGGGAGAGAGGAAGGAGTCCTGTCTTCTTGGCTGCACTTGCCCAGAGTAGATATCCTGTCATTGAATTGGGTTGGGGGCGGGGGTGGGTGGTGTGGAAGCGGAGCAGACAGTGATCCCAATGCCACAGACATGCTGTCCTTACCAAGATGCTATAGATTTTACTGAATAAATGCTTCTCTAGTTTTTGTGTGCCCTAGGACAATTTCTAGAAGCCGCCAGAGTTTTGCTTTGTTTTTATAATTTTCACCAGTTACAGTTGTTTCACCGGAGAAAGGATCTATCAAGCTCATCACACTGTCATTTCAGAAGTGCCCTCCTCTTCTTTACTTCCAAGAAAGTTTGTTTCAACTCTCAAAAAAAAAATTCTGGGAGCCACAATGTTTTTGACCAAGACTTTGTGGTAACTAGTGTGTTGCTGAGAATATAACACTACTGAACATTAATGCATGTGCATCTTTCTTTAGTCACCCATATAGAACACACATATTCTAATGATTTGACATAAAATGTAACTCTTTTTTATACCTCTTCAGTATTCATAAAAAACTTAGCTGTCAGAAGTGGCATTTGTGGAGAATTGCATGAGGATATGTAATTTACTGGATATATTGTTTTGCTTGCCCAACCCATTCAGTTTTTAGGCAGTTGGCATCACTGCTCCTGGCCCCATATACATCATTTAGTTAGTGTATAAAATGGCTTCCAATGCAGTGTGATCCTGTTCCTTGGCCACATTGATTGGCCCAGGGCTGGACACGCAATCCAAATTGGGCCAATCCTGTCCTTTCCTAGGAATTCTGGAATTGAAGTTGATTTTTTTTTTAAAAAAAGGGGCGGATGGCCAGTTTCTTCCCAGCAAGGGGTTTTAGATGGGAAGCCTAGAGCTGTCACAGTTGTGTTTCCCACCACGCAACCCACAGAAGTAGAGGAGTCTGGTCTGTGGAGAGAGGGGAACAGAGTGGGTGATCGGAGTTGGACCTTGATGAGATTTTTTTCTGAGGTCGTCACATTGTTGCCCATATGTGTCATGGATCACCTCAGGATCCTTAATATAAATTCCTTTTTTAGTTTAAGCTGGCTTAATTTGGGTTTTGACACACGTTATTAAGGCTCCATGAAGTTTGTTCTTTTGAGCAACATTTCCCAAAATGTGTTCCTCAGAGCATTTATCCACTGGTAACTTTCTTTTTTCTTGTTGAGTTGGAGTCTCACTCTGTCACCCAGGCTGGAGTGCAGTGGCATGCTTACAGCCACCTTAGCATCAACCTGCTGGGCTCCTGCGATCCTTCTGCCTCAGGCTTCCGAGTAGCCAGAACCACAGGTGCGCGCTACCACGCCCAACAATTTTTGATTTATTGTAGAGACGAGGCCCCACCAAGTTGCCCGGAATGGTCTCGAACCCGCGGACTAAGGCAGTCTACTCGCCTCAGCCTCCCAAAGTGCTGGGATTACAGGCTGACTCACCGAGCCCCGCTGGTAAATTTCTTTTTAAAAAGGGGTAGGAGGAGGAGGTTCTATGATCAGACAAATCTGGAAAGGCACTTAGTCTTCATCTCCCATCAGGCTTCACAGTGCACATTAGCACAGCACTGAAGGTTCTCAGGACTTTTGTTTTAAGTTGCTTTATCCCAGGATTTTCCTAATTTATTTGCTCATAGCCACTTTTCTCTCCCTGGAGTCTGTTAACTAGTATTTCATGAAGAACACATTTGGGGAAATGCTACCATAGATATTTAGGTTTTCTCTTCAGAAGAGATTAGACCACTGTTCAGCCTTGTCTGCTTTCTTTCAGTTTATAGAGAATGACATTTATTGAATTGTGCTCTGACATATGAAACAACCCTAAGAAATGTGTCCTTGACATTGCTGTAGCGTTCTCTTGAGATGGTTATTGCTTGCATCACATACCTTTTATGAACACTCTAGAATTATCTCTTAGTTCTCAGAACTGGAATACCTTTTCCAAGTAACTGGCTTGGTTTTTATGTTTCAGCCACTGCATGTGATATAATTGGATGTATGTTCCTCTTTGCATTATTTGTTAGAAAACAGAGGCAAATGTGAGAAACCGTGCATAGGACCCAAAGATGTATTCTTCTTCTTCTTTTTTTTTTTTTTTTAGATGAGTCAAGTGCAGTAGTGAGGAAATAGTAGAACAAGAAGTTCAATCTGTTTCTGGCTGTGAACTGTCATTTGAGATAACTCACTACCTTCAGACCAGCCAAGATATATTCTTATGTACGACTTTTATTCTTGACTTCGTCTTAATACTTTTTAGAAGTATTCGGAGTGGGTGTTCAGAGCTGTACCTTACTGTAATGTTATCCCTCATCTTATTAATCTTGTGTGTGTGTGTGTGTGTGTAGTTAATTGTGGTAAAAAAATATATACAATTTACCACTTTTAAATGTACAGTCTACAGTGTTAACTATATGCACCTTGTTGTGCAACAGGTCTTAAAAACTTTTTTTTATCCATGCAGAACTGAAGCTCTGTACTCATTGAAGAGCAGCTTCCTTAATCTTACGTATATTTTTGCTTGAGACATCCCAGTCCTATTTGGAATGATACTAAAAGGAATGCAGAAATTAAAATTGCTTGGAGTAGTGTTTTTAAGTGAGATAAATGACAATATAGATATTTTAGAGAATCACTCCAAGACATTTGTGTGGCACTACATCATAGAAACAATAATGCAGGAAATGTATCAAAAGTTTTTGACCTTTTAAATATGCATCTAAAAGCAACATTAAGTTTATAAAACATATTTATCTTTTTTGTTGCATAGGTTTTGTCAGGTTTTTAGAAGGCTATTATATTGTGTTAATAACTAAAAGGAGGAAGATGGCAGATATTGGAGGTCATGCAATATATAAGATTGAGGATACAAATATGATCTACATACCCAACGATTCTGTTCGGGTTACCCATCCTGATGAAGCTAGGTATGTACTGGTAGTAACTACTTTGTTTTTTAATGTGGTAGATAATTTGAAAACAAAATATAGTCAAAGGATGATAAATGTTTTGTAAAAACATCAAATGCTGGCTCAGAATTCTGCAGTTTTTAAGGGCTATTTAAAACTTCCATTCCAATAGTTGATTCAGGCAAGGATCACCAATGGCTACCAAAACGATTAGGTGAGAGATTGTTATTGAGGTGCAGAATAATTACACAGTCTCAAAACATTATTCACAAAGAGGAAATCTTTCTACCATGTTTTATAATGAAAAACATGGTAGAAAGATTTAACCAGATAATCAAACGCAGCATCAGTAAGAATGAGACAGAACTGATGTTATTTGCCTCTTAATGGGAAGCCATGGGAAGGGCACATTACTTTAGTAGGTTTTTTTGTTAAAAATATTTAACTTGAATCCAAGCATGAGGAAATAATCAGACAAATTCATATTGTGGAACTTTCTGCAAGACAACTGGCCTTAATTCTTCAAAGATGTCAAATTTAATTAATTAATTTAAGTCAGAAAAAACAAAAGCAAAAAGCAGAGTACTGTTCTAGATTTTAAAACAGACATGGCAGCCAAATCTAACATGTGAATTTTGATTGGCTCCTGGGTTAAAACTTACGCATGAGGCACACACATACACACACAGACTTATAAAAGACTTTATTGGGGCAGTTTATGTGGACTGTATATTAGTGATATTAGATCAGTATTAAATAATGACATTATAGTTACTTAGGAAATTTTCCATATTTATAGTAGATGCATGCAGAAATACTTAGGCGTGAAGTGTCATGCTGTCTGCTACTTATTGTCAAGTGGTTTAGAAAAACAAAATGTACTTGTATATTTAAAGAGAAAATGTGTACGTGTATATAAGGAGAAAACTCTAACAGTGGATTTAGAAAAAGGACATATTGGTGTCCATTGTACGATTTTTTTTTTCCAATTTTTCTGCAGATTTGAAATCTTCCAAAGTTTTTGGGGGAATTTTTAGAGTCTTGGGAATGTAGGGAAAAACTATAAACAAATGGATAGATTCAAAATTGTAAAAGTTAAAGGCATATTTAAGAGTTTTTAGGATTGTAACTGTTTAGACTTTATACTCTATTATTGACTTTCGTAGTGTTGTTTGGTTACATTTAAAGATGATGTGGCACTCTTTCTCGAGACCTTAGATAATAGTTTTCTGGGCCCCTGTGACACTGCTTTTGATGATTTGAAAGTGGAGTTGTTAAAAAATAAATTGTTTCAGATGAGGGAGAATAAGTATAGTTTACCAGATAAAGTAGATGTTTGTCTTGCACTAACTGAAAAAAGTATATCCCATATAGCTTACAGGCAGGGCCTTACAATTAAGTTTGTGAACTCGTCATAGAAAAAGTGTTACATACCTCATTGCTGAATATTACTATGGTGACTTTAGAAGTACTCCCCTTGGGGAACTATGCACTGATGCCAGTGCCAAGTTCACCTGTCAAAGCAATTTTGGAGCTTTTTCTGGAATGACCATCAGAGCTGTCATCACAAGAATGTTGGAGTTCGAATTAGAGCTACGAACAAACATTAAATATATTGTTAAACTTGGCAAGAGTGGAAGTTACATCAGACACGTGTTAGTCCAGGTTTATGGGGATAATGCCATGAAGAAAATGGCAGTGTGCAAATGGATAAAACATTTTTCTGAGGGAAGGGAAAACATCACTGATGAAGAGAGGCCAGGATGGCCAGTAATGAGCAGAACTGACAAAAACGTTGCAAAAATGCATTGAATTGTGCATCAAAATCATCAACTGACTTTGAGAAGCATAGCAGACAAAATAAACATTGATAGAGAAACAGTCAGGAAAATCTTAACTGAAAACCTTGGCATGAGAAAGGCATGCACAAAAATGGTCCTGAAGGAGTTCTTGCGTCACAGCAGTGCACCAGCTCACACAGCACTGTCTGTGAGGGAGTTTTTAACCAGTAAACAAATAACTGTATTGGAACACCCTCCCTACTTACCTGATATGGCCCCAGATGACTTTTTTCTTTACCTGAAGATAAAGGAAATGTTGAAAGGAAGACATTTAATGACATTCAGGATAATATGATGACAACTGATGACCATTCAGAAAAAGAGTTCCAAAATTGTTTTGATGGGTGTACTAGGCACTGGCATCGGTGCATAGCTTTCCAAGGGGAGTACTTCAAAGGTAACCATAATGATATTCAGCAATGAGGTATGTAGCATTTTTTCTAGGATGAGTTCACAAACTTAATTGTAAGACCTCATAGTGTATTAATGTAAAGGGAATCAGATTGACCAACACATATGAATCCAAGGGATAGGAAAAAGTTGAGATTTATATTATTAATAAATCCCATCTTAATTATTTATCAGCAAAGAATATTAATACAAATTACATTGCTCTATATAGTTATTTGATATCATTAAATAATAAAATGACATACTATGCAGTAAATGGACATTATACAGAATAAGATATAATTATATTAATAGTTTGTTTTAGGTAGGCTGAAGTAATATTACTAAATAGGGAAAACTTTTAACTCACATATAAAACTGTATAATCCAATAATGCACTTATGTAAAAATATTTGGTTAAAATATTAGGAAATAAAATACAGTACTATTAAGCATCTCGTAGATAATGAGAAGTACATGTTATCCCTGTAATGCATGATTGTATCAATGTTAGAAAATTTACTACAGCAATTCGCCACACTAAAATATAGTTGGGAAAAAATGATAATCTTCTTATATTTGCAGACAAAATTCAATACTCTGTGTGACAAAGGTCTTAGCAAACTAGGAATATAAACAAAAATCTTTCTTACTCTGATAAATAGTACCTATTAAAAACCTGTATCTAAAATTATCTTAGAAGTAAAACTTTAAAAGCATTTCCTTTATTTATAATAAGGAACAATACAGGAGTATCCACCATCACTACTAATATTCAACCTTGTATTGAAGGCCCTAGCCAGTGCAGTAAGACTAGAAAAATAAGGCATAAAGCTTGAAGAAAGACACACATTGTCGCTATTACAGACAACATGTCTTTCTACTTGGAAAATCCAAGAACATCTACAAATTCTCAGAACTAATAAAAGAGTTCAGCAATGTGCCTGAAGAAAAGATCAGCATGTAAGAACCAGTCATGTTTCTACACACTGGTGATAACCAACTAGAAAATTGGTAAAGTATTTGGGAATAAATATAACAAAACCTCATAGAGAAAATGAAAAACATTTAAAAAATATTTTTTAAATTCCTGAATAATTGGAGAGTTGTCCCTTGTTTATGGATGAGAAGACTCAATATTGTAAAGGTGCTAGGTTTCTCCAAAATTAATTCATAAATTTAATGTAACTCTAACCAAAATCCAAGAGGATTTTTTTGAAAATAGAACTTGACAAACTGGTTTTAAAATTGATATGGAAAAGCAAAGTTCTAAGCATAGTTCAGATTACTTAAAAAAGAAAAATAAGAAGGGATAAGTCCAACCTGATAATAAGACTTGCAGTGATTCAGATAATTGGAGAGTAAGCTGTAAAAAGACTACTTGGTTTTGGAGATATTGATGTTGGTCAGTTAACAGAGTTGAGAAAGCCCAGAAAAGGATCCATTTTATGTGGCCCGCTGGGATATGATTCATTGAGCGTTTCAAGTCATTGGGGAAAAAAGATGCACTAAGTAGGTTTTTTCATTTGGACAAAAATAAAATTAGATTCCAATCTCTAACAGTACTCAGGATGTGATTCTAGAAGTACAAAGACCATTTTAAGAAAATAAAGGTAAATATTTTAATAATCTTGGTACAGGGAAGGATTTCACAAGCAAAATACAAAAAGCACAAACCATAAGGCAAACAATGATATATTTGATACTATCAATACCTAAAAAAAAAATACTTACCGTCTAGACAAATTTCAGGAGACAAGCAACAGTTTGAAAGTAGATATTTGAAACATATAACATGGGTTTTTATTTAGAACATTTGAGTAATTTCTACAAATCAATGAGAAAAAGATAAACAACTTAACTGAAAAATGGTTAAAACTTAGAAACAGGCAGCTACAGAGGAGATTCTGAATCTTACTAGTAACTTGGGAAATGCAAATTTAAAAGGCACCATTTTGTTCTCATTAGTCTGATTAGGAATAATCAAAATATCTGCTGTCATGAAATGTTAGCAGAGAAGTGAGAATTGAGGAATTGAGTTGTATACTATGAGTTATACACTATGAGTAGAAATGAGTTATGTACTATGAGTTGGATTGATATTATTTTAGTCACTGAGGAAGACAATTTGGCATATTCTAGCAAAACTGAAAAAGCATTTGCAAATTGTACAAATGCTTCCTCTTTCTAGGCACGTGCCCTAGAGAAACTCTTCATATGGGTATAGGAACACGTGCAGCATTGTATCTTGTAGGGAAAACTACAAAGAACCCCATGGCCTATCAGCAGAGGAATGGATAAAGTTTGTCATGTGTACTTGGCCCTCCTTATCCATGGGTTCTGTATCTTTGTATTCAACCAACTACAGACAAAACCATTTGAAAAAGAATTGCGTCTGTACTAACCACATACAGACTTTTTTCTTGTCATTATTCCCTAAACAGTATAGTGAAACAACTATTTACATTGTATTAGATATAAGTAATCCAGAGATGATTTTAAGTATTTTGGAGGATGTGTGTGGGTTCTATGCAAATACTACACCATTTTATGGACATTCATGGGTTTTGTTATCCAGGGGAGGTCCTGGAGCCAATCTTCTACAGGTACTTATTGTGAGGTACCAAATATTAATCAAAGAGAACAAATTATGTCTATAACTTTCGGCGTAACTGGATTTCAGAGAATGAGTGAAAAAATGAGTTGTGGGCCAGTATATAAAGTTTGAAATAATTTGCATTTATTTTTAAGTATATAATATAATGTTATTTATTATTTAAAGATGTCTCTAATGTGATCACAGTACAGGCGCATAGGCAATAGAAGGATTCATGTCAGTTACAGGAAAATGGCAGCCTCAGGAGAGGGAGGGAGCAGGGTTGGGAAAGTCTAAAGAGGATTTTAACTTTTTAAATCATGTTTTTTATCTTATTAATCTTAAAAAAGTTGAAATAAATGTGAAAAATGTGAACATTTATTACTCCTGAATGGTAGATATGCAAATCTTTTTTCTATACTTTTCTTTGGCTTTAAAAAACTTTCCTGCTTAAAATTGTGGTGACCCACATGTTACTTGTTTTTATTACTTTCGTCTCCATCCTCAAAGTATTTGCAAAGCACATTGTAAAAGCAGAAACAGTATTTCTCTTGCCCAAAGTCTAAATACCCCACACGTGTAGGTACATGGCTTCACCTGTCACTGTATATTCAGTGATGAGGAGCAAACTGTAAAGTAAAGGGTCTCTGAAGGGAAGATCAAGAGATCTAGAATTGCTTCAGATGCAGTCTCTATTCGAGGTGTGATTTGAATTCCTCAGTTGTAATGAGTGTGTTTACAAATATAAATGTATATATGAGTGCATGTTAATCTATAAAAAAATAGTATTGTATAAATGTCTGATTTTTTTTTTAGGTATCTACGAATATTTCAAAATGTGGACCTATCTAGCAATTTTTACTTTAGGTAAGTTTGAGCTTAGTCTTGCTTCTATCAATCACTTAAATTTTCATATTATTTTCCAGGAGGTAAAAAACAGAATCAGAGCACACAGTGGTACTTACTCTATTTTTTGAAAATAGCCAAATTATATTATCTAAGATAATTAAAATATAGATATTTCCTCCTTTTAAAAATCTGATATTTGAAAATCCAAATGGATAAAGTAAAGGGTATTTATTTTCACTCTAAAAATTTAAGGTGGCTTCTTTCATCCATGCCAGCTCTGGCATGTCTCCCTTTCTTTTCTCTCTTCTTTCCCTAATAAACTTTGTTTGAAAACTTTAAAACAATGTTTTTTAAAGATTGGATTTAATATATTTTGGGGTTTTTTTTGAGTTGGAATCTCACTCCGTCGCCCGGTCTGGAGTGCAGTGACACGCTTATGGCCAGCCACCCCAGCATCGACCTGCTGGGCTCTGGCGATCCTTGCACCTCAGCCTTCCAAGTTGCCAGAACTACAGGTGCGTGCTACCATGCCTGGCTAATTTTTTATTTATTGTAGAGACGACTTCTCGCCAAGTTGCCCCAGCTGGTCTTGAACCCATGGGTTCAGGCAATCCACTTCCCTCGGCCTCTTACTGGGATTACAGGCTGCACCACCAAGCCCGGCCTGGATTTAATGTATTTTAAAGAAATATATATTTTTTTCTTTTTAAGTTTTCAAACAAAGTTTATTAGAGAAAGAAGGGAGAAAAGAAAAGGAGACATGCCAGAGCTGGCATGTTTGAGAGAAACTGCCAGAAATATTCTCATTTTGTAATTTTGAATCACAAAAATGAAATTTGCCTTCAACCTTTTATGCAGAGCTGTAACAGTTTCACAGTTCAGTTTTCAGTAAATACTCTGGCAAATTTAGGTAAAAATTAATTCAAAATAGGAGGAATTGTTGTAATACTGGTGTACTGCTGGTGGCATTGTAAATTAGTAGTTTTTTGGGAAAGAAATGTCGCATTAAGCATATGTGGAAATATATCCTAAGAAAATAAACCAGGAGGGAATATATGAATCCCTTTTGTAAAGAGACATATAGTTTCTGTACTTATGATAGCCAAAACAATGAAACCAGTCAATCTAGAAATAACCCAAGTATTGATCATTGAAGAGCAGGCAAATGAATTATGGTAGAGTGTCATGATAAAGTATTATACCACCATTAACGTGACCGATATCTGGCCCTAGTAAATACAGTAATGTGATAGATGGAAAAATCTATCAGCTATAAGATACAAATTAAAAATTAGAACACAAAATAGCATACACCAGCAAGGACTTGAGTCATAAGAACTAAAAGATGACCTCGAGCATTTGTAGCTATTGACGTTAGATAATGATAGGATAACTTAAATTTAAAAAATATTTTTAATTGTTAATATAGTTAACCATTTCTTTATGAAATAAAGACATGTCTACTATAGAGAATGGGTTATGTCTTCATTACTGTAAAATGGAAGGAAATTATTATTATTTTTTTAATTTTTAAATTTTTTTGAGTTGGAGTCTCACTCTGTCACCCAGGCTAGAGTGCAGTGACACACTCACATAAACCACAGCGCTGAGCCGCCATGATCAGGCAATCCTTCCACCTCAGCCTTCCAAGTAGCTGGTACTACAGGCGCGCTCTACCATGCCCAGCTAATTTTTTATTTATTGTAGAGATGAGGTCTTGAACCTGCAGGCTCCCAAGGTGCTGGGATTATAGACTGAGCCACCGAGCCTGGCCAAAATTAATTATTTTAACAGTAGTTGAGTGAAAAGCTCCTCAAGGAAGCGTTTTCACTTCCCCAGATGTTTATGGAATGTACATTTCCATTGTATTTGCCTCCATTATCTATTTCCCAGTACTTATTGTTTAATTTTATGCTTATAGTGTTTGTGAATTATGACTGAAGCACAGTGGTGTTGTTAGATGTAGTCTTCTCTTGCTTCACATATCTGTTTTGTCTACATGCCCATACTGAGTCCTGATCAAAGTGTTTCATAAGTAAACATATGCAGATTAAGGTTTTTGTGTCTCATAAGAAGGCTTTTAGAAAGGTCATAACATTCTTAAGACTCACTAGAGCCGGGCACAGTGGCTCAAGCCTGTAATCCAGTGGGAGGCCGAGGCAGAGGATTACCTGAGCTCAGAAGTTTGAGACCAGCCTGAGCAATGTGGCGAAACCTCGTCTTTACAATAGATCAAAAAATTAGCTGGGCGTGGTGGTGCATGCATGTGGTTCCAGCTACTTGTAAGGCTGAGACAGAAGGATCACCTGAGCCCAGCAGGTCGAGGCTGCGGTGGCCTGTGAGTGTGCCACCGAACTCCAGCCTGAGCGACAGAGTGAGACTCCGATTCAAAAAAAAAAAGACTCACTAGAATATAACTGTTGTTGTAAGTGGGAAAAATTGTTAAAAATCAGAAACCAACTTCTTAACATAGCTTTTATCCCTTTGAGATTAGATTCTGTTAAAATATGGGTTCATCAAGCAAATGTGGTAAGACTGAATTTCACAGATGAAACAGAAAACAATTTAAATCAAATGATATAAATAAAGCAGAAATGATAATTAAAATGTGTGTGACTCTTCAGACAGAACTGTAACCATCTTAAAATATGACTCAAATCCCTTAAAGACAAATTTGTATACACCTAAAGTATTCAAGATACCTTCTGAAATTTTGTGCCAAAAATATATTGCTGAAATACTTATAAAAAAATAATTAATTATGGGAAGTCAGAATTGTAACGAGTTTCTTTTGGCCAAATTTAATTTGCACAGAAGCTGTTATAATTTTTTGGCTTTTACTCTCCTAAAACACTGTTTTACTATAATGGTCTATGTAATTTGCTTATTCCTTTTTCATTGCAAACTCAGTTTCATGTGATACCGCCATCGATAATTAACAGAATTATTTATGTGCATGGGTAATCTAGGTACAGAACTATGACTATTGCAGACGATACTCTAGTAGCTGGAGAGTTCGTTCAGATACATATGAAAGTGTGACCCTTTTGCACAGACCATGACTTTGGATTGATTTCAGTGTGAAACAAAAAATACACATTGTACCAATGAAAGAATGTAGGTTACTCACATTGTATGGTCTATTTCTATCATGCAGATGTCTAAGTTACGCAATGAGTTTTTCCAATTATGTTCATATTTTGCAGTGTTTTACAGTGGTTATTTGAGCAGCATCGCTTCCAAGTAAAGTAACAGGTGCTAAGTAATTTAATTCACATATTTTAATTCCATGCAGGAGGCAAGACTGTGAAACATGTCTTGCTTTTGTAATTCTTACTGCATTTCAGTTTCAATTCTGATCTCAGTTACAGCTACGATTTGTCCCACTCACTTCAGTATAATCTCACTGTTTTGCGAATGCCCCTGGAGATGTTAAAGTCGGAAACAACCCAGAATCGCCAGGAGAGCTTTGACATCTTTGAAGATGAAGGATTAATTACACAGGGAGGAAGTGGTAGGTGGTTTTTGGCATATCTAATGTATGTTAATGGGGCATCCATGAAATGGCATCTCATTAAACTCACTCGCACTTTTCTCATATTTCTCCATCCCTCCTTGTTCCTTGTCCTTACATGGGGTTGTTTTGAAAACATGAACTGGACCAATTCTTTTTTATAGAGATCATCAGTTACCATGCGATTTCATTTGTAGGCCAGCCAGAAAATTGTATGCTGACATTTCCTAGCAATTAGTCATGCACATTTTATTGAGTGCATTCATGTCTAGACTTTTGGTGAAGTTCAAGTGGAGAATTTTTTAAAATATTGGGTTATACACACGATCTTATTTCCCTTCATAGAGACTAGTTTGCTATGGGCTGAGTCTTGGAAAAAAGTTGCCATGGGTTGCCTATTACATGTGAGACGTTTGCATGTAATATTGCTGATTCTTGTAAAAACTCTGTTCAGTAGGTATAATGCCAGTTTTGTAGAAATAAAGACTAAGTAGGAAACAGAGGCCTGGAAGTTAAAATCATATGGCCAATATCCAGGGAATCGGCACAGCAGATGTTATTACTTTGGTCCCAGCTTGACCCATCAGTCCCTCACAGGCTCTGCCTTCATCGGGTCCATGGTGGGATCACTGCAGGACACTGAGTGACTAGTCTAAGTGTCTCTGAGATCCGAGACTAAACCAGTCACACTGTACCTTTATCCCTTGATCAAAACCTTTGCCACCAGCTTTTTGGACTGGTGTAGAACTCTAAAGCTAGAGGCGTTAATGTGAATGTTGTAAAGGAATCTTTTAAAACTTAAGACACGAGCTGAGTTGAACTGACTGTGGAGAGTAAGTCAATGGTGTCTCTGGGCTTCTTGCTCTATGCAACTTACATGAGAGTGATGAAGATGTGAGTGTAGAGGTAGAATCCAGTCTAAAGTGCTCCCAGAAGGTTTGCCCTTGTGGGACACCCAAAAGAGAGTATTAGATCTATTAGTGATTTACTAAAGACTCTGGTCAGTTCTAAGAAGGTTTAGGCTTTACGTAATCTGAATGTCATCTCTGACATTGCCCTAGACTCTTAGTTTACTTGATTGATATCGTTTGATATCCATTACGCCCTTCCTAATCCCAGATCATCTAGATGACATCAACTTTTCCTGGTTCAGATGCCCGAATGGGAACCCATACCACTGGAACTACATGAAGGACAAGACACCGAGTGTGACTGAATATTGCTTGCCTCACTTCTTAGTATCACAATTAGTAATGTAAAAGCTGAAAGTATCACGAAAATTGCTCTACATACCATCCAAAATCCAAATTAGAATATCTGGGATCAGAATCAAGCCTCCAGTGCCACTTAATGTTTGGCTGTCTCTGGAGAGATTCTACTTGAAGGATATGAATGGCAGGGTGTAACATATAACCACCAACTTAGTTGCTGAAACAGCAGAAGATCCAAAATGGGTCTCAGTTGAGCTACAATTAGTGTGTTGGCAGGGCCGCATTCCTCTCCTGAAGCTGTAGGAGAGAGGCCCTTTCCTTCTTCTGGGGCTGTACTCAATCCCTGGCTCAGAGCTTCTTTCTCCCTCCAAGGCCAGCAGCGGCCAGGCAAGTCCCCTCCAACCTCCCACACAGTACCTTACTCTGACACTCACACTCTTGTTTTCCCTTTCTTTTATAAGGACCCTGTGATGATACTGGGCCCTCTTGGATAATCCAGAATAATTTCCTTATCTCTCAAGGTTGTCTGATTAGCAACCTTAATTCCATCTGCAACTTTAATTTCTCCTTACCATGTAATATTACACATTCACAGGTTTTGGCGATTTGGATGCAGGTATCTTTGCTGGGGGTGGGATTATTCTCCTGTCACACAGGGTAAACTAGTAAGAAACAATGAGTCAGGGTATATGTGGAAGTTGGTAGAAAAGAAAAACACAGTAATACGTTTAAAAGACTGCTCTGTGTCAGGCACTTTGAATATACTGTTTAATTTAGTATGAACCATATCTCAGGTGAGTAGTAGTAACGTAACTTTACAGTTTAGAAAGTTGAAGTTCAGAAATGTTAAATAACTTGCCTAAGGTCACAGAGCTGGTAAGTGAAGAAGACAGAACTCCAATCCATGTCTGTTTATTAATTCTCTTGTGTAATGCATTGAAAGGGCAGAGAAAGTTTAGAAAGTGTATTCGTTATAGTATATAAATAAACTTCTTAACAGGTCACATTTTGAAGGAAAAAATGGTATTGATTAAATTCAACTTAGAACTCTAACAACCTCTTAAGCCATTATCTTATTTCTTATTTCTCACTTCATGTACATTTTGTAAAATTCATTGCTGTTTAATAAACTTATCTGGATATGCTAAAATCATGCTTGATGAAATTAATTTCTTCATAGAGGACAGGCCTGATGTTGTAATAACTACCGCTTGTAGAAGTATTTGTAATGTTCGAAGTACTGGTTGTGCATTATTAATTCATTTTATCCTTACAACAACCACACGGTGCAGGTACAGCTGAGGAAACAGAGGTCCTGGAACAGTGAATAGCACTCTTGATGATGCCTGTCACCTGCTGATAAGAAGCAGAGCCAGGATTTGGACCCAGGAACTCTGACTCCACAGCTGTGTGTTCAGCCACTGCTCACTACTGTCCCTTGTTTTATTAGTATATTTGTAATGCATCCTTAGTTTCCCTGTCATTTTCTTTTTTCTCAAATTAAGAACTCTCATAAGTTAGAAAATGCATTTCTTCCTTGACCTTGTACAGAATCAGCACTTTTCTGGGCGCTGATAGGCATGATATCCACTGAAAATGGCAATGCTATTAATCAGGCATCGTATTTTGAGTTAAAACAGAAGTTTAAGAACTTAAAAATGAGTTGAATGTCAGCCAGTTTCCTTATGTTTATAATACCAACTTATTTTAGTTCAATTGTAAGACATTTATGTTTAATGTTAATATTTTGTTCCTATGATACCAGCCTTTTCCATTGATAGAAAATATTTTACGTATTTATAGACTGATACCAATTTTTATTTTCTAGGTGTATTTGGAATCTGTAGTGAGCCTTACATGAAGTATGTGTGGAATGGTGAACTTCTGGATATAATTAAAAATACTGTGCATCGTGACTGGCTGTTGTATATTATTCATGGGTTCTGTGGGCAGTCAAGTATCCTTTTTAAAAAGTTCAAAGAATATATTATTAAACTTATGTGATATCAGACCAAGTGCTGTGGCTCAAGCCTGCAATCCCAGCACTTTCAAAGGCTGAGGCGAGAGGATTGCCTGAGTCCAGGAGTTCAGCCTGGGGAACATAGCGAGAACTCTTCTATACAAAAGAAAATTGACAACAAAATTAGCCAGGTATGGTGGTGTGTACCTCTAGTCCCAAGTACTCCCAATGGAGGCTGAAGTGGAAAGATTGCCTCAGTCCAGGAGATCAAGGCTGCAGTAAGCCGAGATTGTGCCACTGCACTCTAGCCAGGGCGACAGAGTAAGACTCTGACTCAAAAACAAGCAAACAAGCAAAACACACACACAAAATCTTACGCTGTATCAATTTGTAGAAAGCTGCATATGAATGATAATATTATAGTCATTACTCTGTACACCCCAATAGGAAAACTTGCTCATGATGCCAGGTAGTAGAAATACAAAGAAGAATGCAGATTACTTGAGTGGGCCTGTTACAGACACAGAAAGATTAATAAATAACAAGGAGGGAAATTCTGTGTGCATAGTAAGGTAATAAGTATCATACTTGTCTGGGAGAAGGAGCAGAATCATTGGCAGGTGGGGAGAATGGGGCAGCACCATGGGAACAGGAGAACTTGGCCTGTGCCCTAAAGAGTGGGCAGAGAGAGAGGTCACAGGCTGGGGAAACACCATGAGGGTAGAGGTGGAAACATACCCAAGAGTGTTCTCCTGGCTTGTGCATAAAACCCCTGGGACGTGGTATGTAACTAGAGGAAGATTGGTAGATGGGAGTCAGATTGTCAGTCAATAGATGGCTTTGGTGATCAGGCTGAGAACTTCTGCATTGGTGCTGGAACTTCAGAAAGTATTTTTTTTGTTGTTTTTTGTTGTTGTTTTTTGAGTCAGAGTCTCATTTTACTGCCCAAGCTGGAGTGCAGTGGCATGCTTACGGGCCACCTCAGCCTCGACCTGCTTGGCTCATCCTCCTCATCCTTCCAAGTACCTGGAACTACAGGTGTGCGCCACCATGCCCGGCTAATTTTTAGATTTATTGTAAAGACGAGGTCTTGCCATATTGCCCAGGCTGATCTCAAACCCATGGGTTCAGGAAATCTTCTCACCTCTGCCTCCCAAAGTGCTGGGATTATAGACATGAGCCACCGTGCCTGGCTTAGAAAGTTTTTGTTCAGGAGGGTGACATGAGCAAAGTGGTATTTAGGGAGCTTGAGTTGACAGCCATTCTCAAGGGGGATTAAGTAAAATAAGACTAGAACAAAAGATGTGAGTTAGGAAAGGGTGGCGAAAGTTCAGGGAAGGGGCATCATAGATCACACAGAAGTAGTTAGTTGATGCCTTTGGTTCAGCTGACGAGTTCAGTTTTATAAAGACTATTTCCTCTACAGCTTTATCTTTCATGTAATTTCTGACCATGTTGGAACCTTTCAAGAAAGTGCAGTTAAGTTAGGAGGTTTAGGAAGGCAGTGAATACCATCTAGAAGTGGTGTTTAGGTTTTTCCTCTCACTTTTTGAGATCATGTTTCCGATAGTAAACGCTTTGCTCTGAGACCATTAAGTAGGTGAAGGTATCTAGTCATGATTGTGCTTTCTTGCACCAGGAGCACTTGGGAAGAGTGGAGTCAGGTGCATAGCCTGAGAGGTTAGCCTTGAGAGCGGCAGTGCTGCCTTCTGTGAGGGAGACAAGAGGCGAGAGGAAGGCTCAGAGGGATTTGAAATGGAGATGAGTGAGATTTCTGTGCTACACTTGAACACTGGGCTCATTATTTTATAATCATTTTCAACCAGAGAGTGCTATTATCGCTTGATCATTCATCATGTAACGAGGTTTGACCCTGAGTTACTTTCGTCTGTTTCCAAAAGTAAAATCTACATGGGAAGAGCACAGGTTTTTTACCACCAAGGATACCAACAGGAATATGCCATCGTTTTTTAAGGCAATTTCAAAGCGGTAATTCTAAATGGTTTTGTATTTCCAAGAGCTAATCGAGGGCTTGGCATATATTAAGCATAATAAATGTTTTTTTGAAGTAATGAACAGCCTCCTGGATTATAATTTTAAAGCTCATTAGTTTAAAGAATGAATCTAGTCTCCTGGTTATCAAGCATTTAATGAGACTTCTGGAAGTCTATATGATATTACAAGTAGCTGCTATTTATTGAACATTTACTACAGGCCAGGTACAATATTTACTGAATATTTTGTATATGTTACAACGCCTAATCCTCCCAATCACCGAAGCATAATAAGGTAGTTACTTTACTATTACTTCATTTCACAGAAGATAAGACTGTGGTTTAGAAGGTTAAATAAGGTGGCATAATTAATAAACTGTATGTTGATTAAGCAGTCACAGTAATTCATTTAGCATTCAGGTTTTGCAGTTAGGTGACACATTTCAATTGCTTTTACAATATTATACTCACTTCCTCCCCTCAGTATTATATTGTATGTTGCTTCATAATTTAAACAACCTGTTAAATGACTTGCTCTCTTTGAGAGATGTATGATCTCTGGAGATTCTGGAAGGATTAGTTGTACTTGTTTACATCCTTTACTTGGTTCGGTCTTCTCTTGACTGACGACCCTATATTTGATTACCATTTCCTCCAAAATTCATGAAAACCATCCCTGACACAGGTTGGCTTCTGCCCTTTCTTTATACCTGCACGGTTCTGAAGAACCTTAGACTCAGTGTGTTCCTCCTTGGGTGAAGCTTTTGCTGTTCTTTAAACCATGTGGACAAAATATATTCAAATGTGTATTTAAGGTATAATGAATCTCTTGTTGTTGTGTGACAGTCATGGAAGCTAAATAACCTTAACTTGAGTCCTAAGAGCTGCTGATCTATGGAAGACCAGTGTATGTTACTCTAATAGCTAGAAGATCCAGTAAGTTTGCTGGGACTCGTTTTCTCAAGAGAGGTGCAAACTGTGAGGTAAGATGACAAGTGGGATCATTGCTGACGTAGATGAAGCAAAGTGGAATGCTAAAACGCGCAATTTCTCAATTTGGGATACTATCAAGGTAATACAGTCGTCCCTTGGTGTTCATGGGGAGTTGGTTCCAGGACCCCCACCCCCATCCCAATACCTAAATTCACAGATGCTCAAGCCCCTGACATACAATAGCCTAGTATTTGCACATAACCTACGCACATTCTCCCACAGACTTTAAATCATCTCCAGATTACTTATAATACCTCATACAATGGAAATGCTATATAAATAGTTGTTATACTGTATTGTTTGGGAATAATGACAAGAAAAAATTCTGTACATGTTCAGTACAGACACAACCATCAAAGACTGAACTACCTTTTCTGCCTGAGGTTGGGGGAGTCTATGGATACAGAACCGTGGATACAGAGGGCTGGCTATAATTAATTTTCCAGAGTGTCTGAAACTTGTGAGAACTATGACTAATATACAGATGATCTGAAAAGTCAGTTACCTTAGAGTTATGCAGTGCTGTAGGGAGTTATGAGAGGTCTAACGTATGGGAGGGTGAGCCATTTCTGTAATATATGAAAAGATGTAGTGCCTGTTTAACATGTAGATAAAAACAGCAAAGCAGTGCCAACCAAGGAAAAGTAGAAGGCAGCACGCGTTGTTGGAAATCAATTCTTGATGAGAAAACAGAGTGTAGCAAGGCATGGGAAGTCCTTTGCCCTCTTCCCTTTTTCACCCAGATTCCTTTTTCTACTCACCTCTAGAAAATAGCAACAACAAAAATTCATCCATCCTTCTGTCAGCCATGACTCCTTTGAGTTCTCTGTCTCTGTTTGCAGTAGACAACTGGAGTCTTGAGCAGATGTGTGAGACCGACAGATCGAGTGAGGGTTTTGATCCTGTCTTAAAATAGCAACATTATTATTTTTAAGACATTTTTTCATTCTAGACTTGGATATACATGCATATTCATTACATGGACATATTGTGGAGTGGTGAAGATTGGTTCTGAGAGCAACATTATTCTTTCTGTCAATAATGGAAATTGTTATAACTGGTGCTTTAAAGAAGACTCTTGCAGCTTTATTATTTACTTTCATATATTCAAACAATAATTGAATAGACTATTATTAGAGCCCCTAAAATTGTTCTTTGTCACATCCTTATATACATTTATAAGGAAAACTACCTCAAAGCCCTTTTTATTCCTTCTGTTCATCAGGCCTTAATTGAACCTCACTCTTGTTCTTTCATTCCACTTTGGTTTTCAGAAATGAATTTTGATGCTCTTTTGGTCTTCCTCACATACTGTAGAATTCATGTAATTGTTTTTCTTTTCTCTTCCTACCTACCATTCATACCAACTGCTTTCTATCTACTACTTGTATTATGAGCTATTTAGTTTAGCTTTTTTCTATTTTCCGCTACTTTTAATTTCCTTCCTTTGTTATATTTTAATGATTTTGCTTTTCTAATGTAAGTATTGAATATTGATGAATATTTACTTCTTTTGAGACATTCAAAGAATAGGAATTATAGTTTCATTGTATACTTGAACGATTTTTCATTACAAATTTCTAAAAACATAAAATATCTGTAAATGCACCTTTCTTTTCAGGGTGATGTTGCAAACGAAGTAGAGACTGAACAGATACTCTGCGATGCTTCTGTGATATCTTTCACTGCAGGAAGTTATTCTTCTTACGTGCAAGTTAGAGGATCAGTTCCCTTGTACTGGTCTCAGGACATTTCAACTATGATGCCTAAACCACCTATTACATGTGCGTGGAACAGTCTTTTTAATAGTTAATTTTCTGTACTCCCATTGAGAGATAATAAACTCTTGTCACAGATATCTCATGAATGTTTAGGTTTCAACAAGTCAGTCCTATATGGTAGAAGAATTTATATAATATATATAAAATTTATATAATTTTTATGCAACACATGTATATTTAATTTGGACTGTTAGTAATTTTTTTTTGCTTTGCTCAGAAATGTAGGAAACATTCACAGTTAATAAATACATGATGAGGGAGTGTCCAGTGAGCTCCTTGTGAGGGATTTGGGAAATGAAATTGATGGAAACCTAGCTGAGTTGCATTTCTTTGAGCTTTAAAAAAACCCACACATCTTTGATTTCTGCTTTGCAATTTTCTTTTTTCTTTCCTTCTTTTTCTCTTCTTTCGTTTTGTTTTGGTTTTTTTTGAGTCACAGTCTTGTTCTGTTGCCCAGGTTGAAGTGCAGTGGCATGATCACGGCTAGTGCAGCCTCAGCCTGCTGGCGATCCTTCTGCCTCAACCTTCTAAGTAGCTGGAACCACAGGCACACACCACCACGCCCAGCTAATTTTCTGATTTGCTATAGAGACAAGGTCTCGTCAAGTTGCCCAGGCTGATCTCAAACCCCTGGGCTTAGGCAGTCCTCTCACCTCTGCCTCCCAAAGTGCTGGGATTATAGGCGTGAGCCACCGTGCCCAGCCTCTGGTTTGTAATTTTCAATCAGGTATTTATTCACCTTATTTCCTTCTCAGTGGACCAGGCAGACCCGTTTGCACATGTGGCCGCCCTTCATTTTGACCAGATGCTCCAGAGGTTTGGCTCCCCTATCATCATCTTGAATTTAGTGAAGGTATGATGTGATCATCTATTTGGCTAAGAGATTCAGATACACTGGACAACCTTTTCCTCCCCCACAGAGGGGGTTAATAAGCTGTGCTTTAATATCGCCCCAGAGGAGAGAGACTTGTAGATTATTGTGCTGGTTCTTCTCGCTGTGCTTGAGCTTCATCACTGTCCCTTGGCCTCAATTCCACGTGGCTTCTCTCTTTGCATACCTGGAGAAATCCGTGGCATCTTTCCAAGGGAAGAGAGTGATGTGGTGTATGGGCTCCTGGTGTCCTTATGTGAATCAGGTGTGAGTGAGGTCTTTGCCTTAGTTTTCAGGACAACTTGAAGAAGGAAGTTTGAAGATCAAACTGCCGCAGCCCAGCCTTGATACAACCAGCTTCCTTGACAATCTGTACCATCTCCTGGACAAATTAATGCATGGTAATAGAATTGAAAGGCTAGATTCAGAAATTAGGGTACAGTTGTGGCTCCAGAATCAGGTGGGCGTGTGAGAAGCCCCAGCAAGTGATGTGAGCCTCATAGTTCCCCGCTGCTTTGTCAGAGTGCATGGACTAGTCAACACACTTTTGTATATGAGTGGGCTTACAGGTCAAAGGCCTAAGATGGAGGACAGAGAGATGAGACAGTAGGTTTTATCTGCATCTGTTGCAACCAAGTGAATTGAAAGAATCTCAGCCAGCAGCCAAAGAGTGAGAAAAACAAGGGTTTTGTTATGTCGTGGCTATGGCACTAGCCAACAACCTAGTGTCTCAGGTTATCCTCGGAGGTTGCTTAATAAATGTAAGACAGTGTACTAAAAAACCAAGCAATCCTGTCTCTGTTTAGTCAGTCATTTACCAGGTATTTTTGAGGGTTTCCTATGTGCCAAGGCAATGCTAGAAACAGTTCCTACCTGGAGCTGACAGTCTACTGGAAGAGAGGCTGAGGTAACGCAGAGGTACCAATTTAAGGCAGATGGTGCCCTGATAGCTTATAATGGGAGAGAAGTCTTCCCCGAGAGAGTGATGACATGGCATAACCCTGAAGGAAGAGGCACCTTGGGGACTGCAACATATACAAAGGCCCTGTGACAGGAGGGAGCACCGTGTATCTGAAGAAGAGAAGGAAGGTCTTTTTGCCTGGGTCCCAAAGGGTGAGGGCAAGAGAGCTTGTTGTGAGATGAGGCTGAAGAGGCGACTGTGGCCAGACCATGCAGAGCGTTGGAGGCTGTGTTCGTGAGTCTGGTCTTCCTACTCAGAATAACAGAAAGCCCTTGAGGAGTCTTGAATGCTTGAGGGGACCGTGATCAGATGTATATTTTGAGAAGATTACTTGTGACCTCAGCATAGAGAAGAGATGGTTGGTGCAAGGCTAAAGTCAGTGTTGGAAGACCAGGTAGGAGGTTGGCATGATTGTCTAGAAAAGAGGTGATTCTGGCTCAACTAGCGTAAGTGATAGAGACAAAGAGAAGTGGTCGGAGTCAGTAGACTTGGTGGTGGGCTGGATTTGACATGAGGAAGAGGTATTCTGTATTCTCAGGTTTCTGGCTTACTTAGGTGGATGAGTGGTGATGCCATTCATTGAGATAGGCAACACTGACCCAGTTTGTGGGGGAGGACCATGAGTACAGTTGGACATACTGAGGTTTGAGGTGTATCTGAGTCCTCTAGAAGGAGGTAACAAGTAGGTGGTGAGCTTATGAGTTGGGAGCTTACAGCAGGGATCTGGCTCAGATGTGGTTCTGCAGGGGACATCTGAAGGCCTGGGCATGGATGGGATGCCCACAGGGGAAGTTTCACGAATAAGGAAAAGCCTTGGACCTAGGCTTGGACATCTTCAGCTCTTAATGTCCAATCAGAGTGGGCTGAACCTCTAAAGGAGTCAGAGTGAAAACAGCCAGAGGAATAGGGAGCAAACGAGAAGAGTGCTGTCAGGAATGTTTCACAGTGAAGGAAGGAAGGGATCAGTAGCCTCCAATTCTGCTGAGGGGTCAGGCACATGAGCATGGAAAAGTGCCTGCTGGTGATGGCAACACGGAAGGCCCTGACTGAAGTGGACTGAGGTGGGGTCAAAGTGAGGGGAAGGGGGTGGTGAGTAGTGCCTTTTCCCCCAGGAGGAGCACCTGTGAAACAGGGTGTTTTGTGGTTCTTAAAAAGAGGTCATGTTGATATGTTTAAAAATCTGTGGGGGTAGCTGGGCTCGGTGGCTCAGCCTGTAATCCCGTGCCTTTGGGAGGCTGAGGTGAGTGGATTGCCTGAGCCCGCGGGTTCGAGACCCGCCTGGGCAAGCGAGACCTCATCTCTACAATAAATCAAAAAATTAGCCGGGCGTG
>CAUYQG010177656.1:0-13082 GCA_963574415.1 Tarsius wallacei
TAGAGTCCATAATACTGAGTGACCTCTCACAGAAACAAAAAACTAAGTATCACATGTTCTCACTCATATAGTAGACCCTGATCATCCAACGTACTACCACAAGAAAATGACTGACAGTGGTGGGAAGCTATGGGGGGGGGGGGCGATGGGATTAATGGTGATAAATATCTTTCTGGGGATGGGGAGACACCTCTTATCATCAAGGGTGCCTGAACGAAGCAATTTTGTATACCTAAGCCCCAACTGTACCCCATAATACCATAATAAAAAAAATTGATTATAAAATAATAACTAATAAAAATACATACATAATGAAAAAAAATACACAGAAACCTGTTTCTGTGTCTTCCATCTGTGAATTAAGCCACTATCCACTAGTCTCAGAAAACAGTGAGTGGTAGGGCCTATTCAAGTTTAGTGCATTAATACTAATAATAATATTTCTCTAGGGACTTGGAGCAAAAAGGACAAGTAATTTGTGTGAGCAGTGAAGAAAAAGAGTGGATCAAAATATCTTCCTAACAGAGGACACAAGACTATAGTCATGACATAAATGTATAGTAGACCAGTTCTTACTGCTGTGGTTCCCATCTATTAAATAACACTAACATCAATCTAGTTGCCCATGCAAGAGTGTAAGTGTTATTTTTCATTTCCCATATTTCCATTTCTCCATATCTAAGTCATGAGAAATTCTTGCCTATTCTGCTTTTCAAATATCTCTCAATTTCATTTTTCTCATCTACTTTGCTAGTACTTTTAACTACCATTACCTCTCAGTGGAGCTATTTCAACAGTTACCCCAATCTGTGTATTTTCTGCAACATAAAGAAATGTTCCTAAATTGACACTTCTTATAATGAAATAGTTTCCGTGCTTAAAACCTGTTTATGATACTTCATCTTTCCTAAGAATGAAGGCAAAAGTTCATAACATGGTCCGAAAAGCTCTTTTTGATCTTTTGATCTAGTCACTGCCTACCTTTCCAACTGGATCTCATACTTTTCCTTCAATATACACTTTGTTCTTCAAACACCAGTTCATTTGTTATTTTATAGACAGACTTTGTGAATTTCTGTCTCTACATTTTTTGTTCCCTTTTCCTAAATTCCCTTCCTACCATAAGTTGCCAGGGGAACTCTGTAAGATAGAGCTGAAGCATCTGTTCCTGTTTCTGTGTCCTCCATCTGTGAATGAAGCCTCTATCCACTAATCTCAAAAAACAGAAATTAGTGATAAATTTAAAAATTTTCACTCTTCCTCATTTCCTATTTTCAGTTGGTTTTCATATCCTGTGGATTTTAACCCTTTAGAATCTTTCATATCTCTTTCCTACTGTTCTCTGCGGCCTTTGCCTCTGTTCCAACTTTCATCAAATGTCACACCTGGATTCTAGCAACAGCAACTTAACTGGTCCCCTGACCTCCTCACTCTCTCCTAGCACTCCCACATCCTACAAACAGGGAACAGCAGGTTTTTTTTACTTCAAAGCAGCCTGACAGGATCAACTACAGAGCAGCTGGGATCAAAGCAGCAGTACTTCAAAGGTCTTAAGCTTCATCAGCTGCAATTGCAACCAAGGGACCAGACAACAACCTTTCTCATGCCTTCATTATGATGGATTCTGCCCTACCCACTGTGAGTAGGTTACAAATGCACATATCTTACTATCCCTGTGGTTTGATTACATTTCTTAGCAGTTGGGATTGACACACACACAAAAATAGGAGACCCATAGAGTATAATCCATTATCATGACTACAGGGAAAGACTTCCTGATGTTTGGTAAGTACAGAAGAAAAGAAGGAAATGGGAGGTAGAAGAACATAGGAAAATCAGTGGATCAGCATAAAAATTCAGTCTGCTAAGTGTGTGGACAGACAGAATATTACTATTACTATTGCTTAGTATTTTATTTTGTTTTGTTTTGTTTTCCCTCTGCCTGCTCTACCACTAAAGAGCTACATCTCCTTGGGAGAGTAATTCAACCTCCCTGAGGCTGTTTATTTATTTACAAGACTGGAATAATACTAAAATCTACCTCACAGGATGTTTTTGAGCCTTAAATGAGGTGTTGAATAAATGCTTCCTTGGCATTCACAATTCTCTTACCACAACTCTTCCTAGATTTAATTCTTGTTTTGTCTCTTCCTCTCCCTCAACCTCTGTAGCAAATTAAAGTCAACAGTGAGAGATGGCCAGGCCATCAGACACAATATGTTTCTAATTTGTGCTTTGCTGAATTAGTGGTAATGCATCAATCTATCAGCTGGAAAACTAGTTTAATTAATTGGTTTCCCTGAGTGGTGCCTGCTGTAGTAGATAAAAATTTCTTAGGATATCAATATATATGGGTAAGCAATCAAGCACTTTGTCCATGAACAGGTAGATCACAGTTCCTGCTGTAATGAAATAATAGTCATGCTTTATTTTGGGCCCTAGGGAGTTCCAGGAGCCCTTCATATAATCCTTTGAGCCTCCCCACATAGACTGTTAAATTTCTGATTTTCTCATAATTGTCCAGAGGGTAGAAGATTTGTAGTGTAATATTCTAAGAGCTTATCATAAAGTGCTTACATTGAACTTTCACTGGGCTATGTCCAATGACCGTGAGGTTCCTCCCAGGCTGACTTGTAAAATGATTTTTATTATTAATGAGTGGGCATGACAAGATAACCACAAGGAGGGATAAGAAAGAAAAGAGAGAGCTACTGAAGTGGAAATTGCCAGGAGGTGTGGGGGAGATGAGTGGTGAATTTGAAGTGAAAGGCTGTAGGGAATAGGAAATTGACTGTGAAAGGAGACCAAAGGGCTATATTTCAGAACAAAAAACAAAAAACATAAACACAAACATACCAGCCAGTTCTCCTATAGTGGTGCTCATTCTCCATTAGTTAGATGAAATGTCAGACGATGACATGCTCAATAAAATTCCTAAAATAACCAAAGATGAGCTCTTTTTTCCAAGACCAAATTTTGTACAAATAAAGAGACAAGGTGTGTATCAGTTAGAGTTCACCACTGAGGCAAACCTAATAACCAGTAAGATTTATATTACATTATATTTTATCATATCATATTGTTTGTATTAAGAAATTAGCTCGCAATTATGGGGCTGGTAAGTCCGAAATTTGTGGGCAATTGAGGGAGGCTAGAACCTCATACAAGATTTAATGTTGCAGTCTGGAGTCTGAAATATGTAGGCAGGCTAACAGGCTGGAAACTCAGACAGGATTTCTATATTACAATATTGAGGCAGAATTCCTTCTTCTCCAGGAAACCTCAGTTTTTGTTCACAAGATCTTAAATTGATTGGGTATATTCACTCATAATCTCAAGTAAAATCTCCTTTTTTTAAAGTCAACTGATTGTAAATGTTAATTACATCTTCAAATTATTTTCATAGAAACATCGAGACTAGTACTTAACCAAACAACTTGGCACAATAACCTAGCCAAGTTGACATATACATTTAACCACCACAAAAGAGAAAAATTACTGAGATTCAAAAACTATATGTAACACAAGTATAGACAATACCAGGTTAATGATAGTGGTGGACATGCAGGCTCAGAGAAAGAGGACAACAATAAATGTGAAACACCTAAAGGTATATTAGGGGGAAGTCTGTAAATAACAATAAGCTATGATTTACTAGATGCTAACATTATGTTGAGGACTTGCATAAATTACATAAGTTAATTTTGAAAATTAAGTGAGATAGCTATAACAAATACCCTCTTCTACAGAGGAAGAAATCAATACTTGGAGAGTTTGAGTACTTTTCTCGATACCACACAATTCATTGGTGACAAACTTAAGTCTAGAACTCACATCTGTCTGATTACAGAAACATTGCTTTAGTCATTGTGAAGATTCCCAGAGCAACAGATGTGAAAGATTCACATTTCAGAGTTGATAATGATAATAATAATTGTATCTCTATGAACTGTTATTTTGCACTTACTATATACTAGGCACTATTCTAAGGGTTTTGCATATATTAAATCTTTAGATCGTATGGATAACTCTACAACATAGGCAATGTTATTATGCCAATTTTGCATAAGATAAACTAAGACTCATGTCTTCCCTACATAGCAAGTAACAGGAATGTTCAAAGCAAAATGATAAAATAGGAAAATGTTTTCTTTGTTTCAGAAACACCTATATGTTTTCCTGATATACAGTACTTTTATGGCGAGCATGAGTAGGGTGGAAAACCCTGCCCTGTTCTGTCCTATGTAGTCCTAATTACAAGACTGCAAAAATGAAGCTCAAAATTCTTCAGCACTAGCTTGTGCTCCACCACTAATAACCCCTTTCTAGGCCCCAATTTCCCAATCCTTAAAATACAGTGTTGACAACACATTAACCTGGTTTCCAAGCACTTTACTCATGAAGAGCTGATGGTAAGACCAAGGACAGCATAGTAACTATTACAAATAAACAAGAAGAAAGACAGTATGAGCAGAGCTTTCTCTCTAGGAAACTCAATATTTTATATATATAAAACAGTCCAGGACTAGTGCAGTTTCTCCACGAAGTCCCCTTCCAGGTTTCATCTCTGCCTTTTGCCAACCTTTGGCATGTTACCTTTTCCTTTCTGATATCAAAGTGGTTGCAAAGATGATTGTTTCATTTGTAGGTATTATTTTTATTTCCAAGCATGAAGAAGTATGCATGTCAGTCAAGTCTGGCCCTTTTTGTTAGGTTAACTCTAGCTTTATGGGAAATCTCACCTAGTATATTTCTGATGATATCACACTAGACAAAACTGGGTCCCAAAGCTCCATGGATGCTTAGGAAGCTGAACTCTTTTAGTTGGCCACATTTCTACCCTGGGGGAAAATTGACTCTTAGTAAGAAAGACAAGGAGAACATATATTGAATAGGTGAATAGCAGTGTCTGCCAGAGCCAATTTCACTGCCAATTGAAATCTTAAGCCAGTTAGATCACTTCTATGAACATAAACATGAAGTCAGCCAGGCTTAGCTCAACCAAGGCCTTGCTTTGTGAACCCAGACAAACTGTTAATAACTATAGGATATAAAACTCATCATTATCCCCATTTTCCAGATGAAAGTAAAACTCATAGAGTTTAGGACATTTATTCAGGGTCACACAGTTCATCAGTAGTGGAACCAGGGCACAAAACAAGGTCTGCATTACATTAAAGATTTTGCTTGAAATCGCTGCCTAGAAGGAACCAATACCAGGTAAAATCATTTGGGCAGGGTATTTGGAGGACATGCTAACACCTTTCCCCAATTCACTGTATCCTTCCTAAAACAAGGTTGATTAGTTGAACAGGTGTGAGGCAACTAGACCACACGAGGATATGATTTATCAACCGCACCAATATAACCAGAGTCTGGGTGTGAAAGCAGCAGATCCGAAGTATTCCATAAGTTCTCACAGATAGGCATAAAGTAATTTATTTTCTTTCTTGTCCTTTTCTTTTGACTCCACCTAGGTTGCCAGGCAGTTTTGATCTCAGCACCGTCCCACAGTGCAGCTTTCTTGACCAAATTAGGTTTAAATTATCTTTTACATTCCTGCCATGACACTATGGATTATGATTGGGTGTTCTAAAGCCACCTTGTTTAGGAGTCTGCTTCAGTTTCTGAGGCCTAATCCGCATGCTCGTTGGTTCTCTTCCAAGGGTGAGAAACCATATTTTGTTTCTGTGATCAAAATTATGCAAATTGCCAGATTTCTGGGTTTTTTAAAAATATCTTTCAGATACAAGTTGGGGTTAAATTGACTTATTTTTCATTACCATTGCATTTTTGTTCTCATTATGTGGCACAGGGCTATATTTTCTCAAATTATTTAACTTATTCATTTCAAAAGCACTAATTAACCTTATATAATAGTAATATATCTTTTTTTAAATTTTTTTTTATTTTTGAGTTGGAGTCTCACTCTGTCGCCCAGACTGGAGTGCAGTGGCCGCTCCCGGTCACCGCAGCCTCGACCTGCTGGGCTCCGGCAATCCTTCTGCCTCAGCCTTCCAAGTAGCTGGAACTACAGGCGTGCGCTACCATGCCCGGCTAATTTTTTGATTTATTGTAGAGATGAGGCCTCGCCAATTTGCCCAGGCGGGTCTTGAACCCGCGGGCTCAGGCAATCCACTCACCTCAGCCTCCCAAAGTGAGGGATTACAGGCTGAGCCACCAAGCCCAGCTTAGTAATATATCTTATTATCTACTTTACCATACATCATTTTTCTCTCCAACACAGGCAACTAAAGCAACTCACTGAAATTCACAAAGCTTATTAGTGATAGACTGGGAAGTAGAAATTACTCTTCATATTCACATTGCTTGTTGCACTATTTTACACTGTAATTTTAGTGTAAAATTCAATCAATTTTGCCAATTTATTGACTATTTACAAATACTCTAATGCAAGTTATCTCTCTCATATCAACATCTTAAAAATTATACAATGCCTCTCTATATTTTAATGCCACCACATTAAAAACAATTATCAAGATAGCTTTGTGACCAAGCAAAAATATAACCTATGATTGTGCTACATAAAACAAGTTATCACATTAGAGAAGCAAAAGGAGTACACTACATTTTGGCTTCTGCAAGTGCCCGCCAACGTAAGATGAAAAAAAAAAAATAGCCACTTCCAGTGGGTTAAATAAGAGGATGAAAGAACTTGGAGAACTTGACCTTCTGGGTTGGGTCTTACATCTCTAACTTATTTTGGTAACTTGTTTCCATTATTAAAAGAGGTTAATACAAGAGTTTTTTTTTTTTTATTGTGATATTGAGGGGTACATTTAAGGGTTAGGTACACAAATATGTCTCATTCAGGCACCCTTGTTAATACAAGAGTTTTATTTTCTTTAGCAATGGATACAAAAGACTAAACTACTCATAAAAGATTTCAATTTGGTATCAAGATGACTGCAAGACTGATAATTTTATAGTACCATCATTTTTTTCAAAGTATTCCCATGTATATTTAGTATACAGTGAGTATTTTTCAGTGCTAAGACTCAATCGCCCTATTATTACACTCTAATTTACCTCTTGAGACAATATTTTCAGCAATTTATGACTGAATTGAAAATGAAAATAAAACATTTCTTTGTGATGACAAGTAAAATTCAGTCAAATTTAGGTCCAGAAGAAAAATCACACTGCACCACAACCATAAACTTTTAGAGAAAGACAATTTCCAGCAATGTGATTTATGGTCATAACATTCTAGAATTATGTCTTTTCCAACAAAGCTTCACAATAATTTGAGGATGGCAGGCCTGGAATGCACATTATTCTCTAAACATGGCATTGCTCACTTGCATGTCACTGTAAATAAAGGAGCCACTACACTGCCTGACATGTGGGGAGCTAGAGGGCAAGTTACCTCAAAATTAACTTCTGTCTAATATGATTAGCAGTCGGCAGCTGCAGGTCATTCAGTGCCTCTGACACTCCAGGAAGACCTAATTGCTTCTCTTTGAGAATAATATGTGGGACTTTGAGCATGAAGTTATTTTTTGGACTATTCTTAGAATTTCTGAAACCCTCTGTTAGTTCTCTTAAAGGAAAATAACTTAACAGAACCAATCTCGCTGTAATAAGTTGGCCATATGGTAGCAGGAATATCCTATAATAATAAGTTTTAAATAAAATTGTATATATAATGGACAGAATGGAAATGCTCTAGTAGTGAAACCCTTTTCTAACATGCAAAAAAAAATTGTACATATAGTATGTTCTCAAATAGTTAATATACGCAAGCATAGTCAGAACACTGAGGGTTCTAATCCAAAATGTTAGCCATGGCCTATCTTTAGACAGTGAAACTGTCAGAAATTGTCATTTTCTTATTTGCTTCTTTCTTCATTTTCTTTTTTATTTTCTTTCCTTCTTTCTTCTTTTAGTTTTAGCATGTAATATATCTATAAACAGAAAAAAGTCACCATTTAGAAAAGGTCAATTGGAAACATTTCATCATACTGTTAACTTTTATTTTCAGTGGTTAGTTAAATATTGACATTCTCCTCTTTCTACCCTAACTAAAGAAAAGATAAATTTCATTTGTTATTTTTCCTGGGTTGAAGATATGACAGTGAAATTCTCTAAGAAATTAATCTTGCATTCGATGGTTCTGATACTAGCTCATTTAGTAGAGAATTTCTGAAATGTGAAGCATTTTCTTCTATATTATCTTGAACTCCAGATACTTTCGTAAAACAAAATATATTTTAAAAAACAGTGGAAGGGTGATTTTCCTCAACTTTGCTCTTTCATTTATTTAAAAAGAGATTTGGTGTGAGAGTTGCTTTCAAGATCAAAGAAGGGAGTAGGAATTACTCCCCAGAGCAGTTTCCAAGATTGAGGAAGCAATATTGAGAGGAAGACACTGATTATCCTGACCACTGTCTCTGTTTATGGATCTTGTTGTCTTAGGATTCACACAATAACCTAGGCTTCACCCCCAACCAGCTGAATCAGAATCTCTAAAGGTCAGACTTAGTGCTATTAGGTGGTAAACAAATGTCTTAACTCAAGTCTTCCATACCCAATTTTAACAACTATTATAATATTAATACAAGAAATTGTAGCTATTTTTGTTATTGTAGCAACTATGGATGGGGTCTCTTTTCAGGATCTCACATCCACAGCTAAAGGCTCACTCTGAAGTCATCACTTATTGTTGCAACTTTTTCTGTATTTATGATAACAATTCATTGGGATAAGGAATAAAAAGAGTAGAGTATGCTCAGGAAAAAAATATAGGTAGAAGTAAATTTTCTTCCTCATACCATAGTTGACTGGTAATTTCCTCATAATGCTCTGATCGTAAAACAATGTGTTATAATTTTCATTCATTCATTTAAGAAAACAATTTCTGAGCACCTATTATGTGCTTACTTATTTTGCTAGCTCTAGAAAATACAACTGTGAATAAGACATGACACCTATCTCTTCTAGTTTCTTATTGCTTCTGTAACAAATTGACACTAAGTTAGTAGCTTTTAAAAAACATAAATATATTATTGTAAAGCTCTGTAAGTTAGAAGTTCAACAGTGAGTCTAAAATCAAGATATTAATAGGGATGTGTTCTTTTCTGGAGTCTCTAGGGGAAGATCAGAGTTTTTTGTTTGTTTTTGCCTTTTGCAGCTTCTTTTTATTACATTTTTAATTTTAAAGATGTGGGGTACAATTCAGGGTTAGGTATACAAATGTTCTTTATGCAGGAACCATTGTTGATGAGGTGTGTCCCTCCCTCCTGCATATTTTAGCCCATGGTCCCCTTCCTCCACCTTCAAAGTCAACAAAGTTATGTCTCTCTGAACTTTCTTCCATTGTCTTCCTCTGGTCACAGCCATAAAGGGATTTTCAATTCTAAGAATCTATGTGATTAGTTGGACACACCTGGATAAATCAGGATGTTTCCTCTCTCTTAAGGTTTACCTTAATCTCATCAGCAAAATCCCTTCTGCCACGTAAGGTAACTTACTTATAGTCTGGGGATTTAAGTGTGGACATCTTTGTGAGCATTATTCTGCCTATCATACTACTCAAAAGAGTTCATTTCTGAAGAGGAGAAAGAAATATTAACAATCAAAGTGATTTGCTGCATGCCATAATATTGCATGTGCAAGCTATCATTGGCAGAGTAAAGGAGGCAGCAGCATGAGTAGGGAGTAGGTTTCCCAAAGAAGATGATGCTTGAGATGAGTTTTGAAGGTTGATTAAGTATTGAGAACATGACAGAGGGTGAGACACTGTTTATTTATTTATTTATTTTTAAATTTGAATGATGCGGAGTACAATTCAGGATTAGGGATACAGCTGCAATATTATGGTATGCAGCAAATCGCTTTGGAATTGTTAATATGTACAGGTCAAGTTTGGGCCTCCCTTTGGTCTCCACTTCACCTGGTTTGAGATCAGGTTCCCTTATTGATGTGGCATCCTGCCACTGCCAATCCCTTTGTTATTGTATTATGGTAAATGTTCATGGTCCATTTATGAGTGAGAACATGTGTTACCCAGTTCATTTAAACTCCAACTTCACCACACATGACCTATGTGATTATGGACAACTTTCTTAACTATACTGAACCCAGTGTCCACAGTCATTTTTATTCAAATGAATTATTCTTTTCTTATAAGTTTATTGTAAATATTACATGAGTTAAAGATAGTGAAAGTACTTTTTACATGCTGTGATGCCCAGTAAATGGAAAGGGTTACATTCCTTTATGTTACTTCTCATGAGATAAGTCATCTAAATATTGCATATCATAATATAGAGCAGCTAGTTAAATTTTAATTTCAGACAAACAATTAATAATTTGTGGTTTCCCATCCAAGTACTAGCCAGGCCCAACCCTGCTTACCTTCTGAGCTCAGACAAGATCGGGCACATTCAGGGTAGCATATACACAATGGAATATTATGCAGCCATAAAGAAGAACAAAATCATGAACTTGACAGCAACCTGGATGGACTTAGAGTCTATAATACTGAGTGATCTTTCACAGAAACAAAGAACTGAGTATCACAAGTTCTCACTCATAAGTGGACCTTGAACAACTGTTGTAATACTATAAGAAAAGGATCGACAGTAACAGGAAACTGCAGGGGGATGGGAGGGGTGGGGAGGGGTGGGGAGGTGGGGATTGGCAGTAGTGGGAATCCGCCTGGGGAAGTGGGAGCCCACCTCATCAACTATGGTAACTGCACAATGAATATTTGTATACCTAATCCTGAATTGTACCCCACAATTTTAAAATAAAAAATTTAAAGGTGACAAAAAATTGATGCTTGTTAAATTTTATCCTGTTATTTTTGTTTATATTCATTTCATTGTATTGAATTAAATTTGAAATTAGATCCTATCTTCTTTAAAAATGTCCACCCAAATAGGGATGTAGAGTTATTAATCAAGTTTTTCTTGTCCACATTTTCAGTTGTGTACCAAGGATATATTTCTGTAAAAGACCTTTCTGATCTAATGTAAGACTAATAATCAATCAGCTAAAAATTTTTTACTATTTTTTCACTTTCTTATTCTGACACCTAAACCATATTTTCAATCTTATTGGTTTAGGAATTCCCTTCATAAATAGGGCAGCTATTGAAAAAAGGAAGTTATAACATTATTTACAAATAAGTAGTAAACTTATCTGAATCCTATAATGTGGTTCTGCTTTTTGTTTTGTTCTTGGTTTTAATTTTCTAAATGTCTACAATGTTTTTTTTTTTAATACTAGATTTTGTTTAATACTAAGATTTTGTTTTGTAGTTTTTTTCTGGATATACAATAATATATGTATTTACTCATATATTTCCTTGAACTCATAAAAAAGTATGGTCCTCAATCAAAATGGAATTAGATTAGAGTTAGGTGGCAGAGACTAAAATACACATTTACACACATATAGAAATTCAGCAACACACTCCCAAGTAATCAGTGGCCCAAAGAAGAAATCACAAGAAAAATTTTAGAACATTTTGAAATGAATGAAAATGAAAACACAACAAACCCAAACTTATGAGATGCAGGTAAAACAGTGTTCAGTAAGAAATTAGAGAAGCAGAATAAAGGAGAAAAAAAAATAGAAAACCTGTAGAGGGAATCAATAGAACAAAAGTTGGTTTTTGAAAGACAAACAATATTGACACACTTTTAGTTCTACTGACAGAGAAAAAAAGGGAGAAAACTTAAATTCCTGAAGACAGAAAAAAGGTGACATCACTAGCAAACTTTCTTTTTTTAAAAAAAAAATTAATTTTAAAATTGTGGGTTATAATTCAGGGTTAGGTATACAAATATTCATTGTGTAGGTGCCCTTGTTGATGGGGTGTACCCTTCCCCAGGCAGTTTCGCACCACTGCCAATCCCATCTCCCTGTCCCCCACATCCGCACAGTTTCCTGCTACTGTCAATCCTTTTCTTATAGTATTATGGTAGTTGTTCAAGGTCCACTTATGAGTGAGAACATGTGATAGTTCTCTGTTTCTGTGAAAGATCACTCAGTATTATAGCCTCTAAGTCCATCCAGGTTGCTGTGAAGTTCATGATTTTGTTCTTCTTCATAGCTGAGTAATATTCCATCTTGTATATGTACCACATTTTTTAAATCCAGTCCTCTTTTTATGGGCAGCATTGTTAGTTCCGTGTTCTTGCTATTGTGAACAATGCTACGATATGTGTGCAGATATCTTTTTTTGTAGGGTGATTTGAGTTCTTCTGGGTATATTCCTAGTAGGGAGATTGTGGGGTCATATGGAATGTCAATTTTTAGAACTTTTAGGAATCGCCACACTGATTTCCACAGGGGCTATACTAGTTTACACTGCCACCAGCAGTGTAGAAGTGTTCCCTTTTTGCCACATCCTCTCCAGCATCTGTTATTTTTTGAGATATTGATGATGGCCGTTCTGACTAGAGTTAGGTGGTATCTCAGTGTAGTTTTAATTTGCATTTCCTTGACGACTAGTGAGGCTGAACATTTTTTCATGTATCTGTTGGCTGCTCGTATGTTTTGAGAAGTATCTATTCATGTCTTTTGCCCACTTTGTAATGGGGCTGTTTGGTTTTTTCTTTTCAGCATGTTTGAGTTCCTTGTAGATCCTGGATGTTAGTCCTTTGTCAAACATAGAGTTGGCAAATATTTTTTCCCAGTCTGTGGGCTGTCTCCCCACTCTCTTGATGATTTCTTTGGCTTTACAGAAGCTTGTCAGTTTGATAAGTTTCCACTTGTCTATCATATCTCTTATGGCATGGGCTCTTTGGGTTTTGATCAGGAATTGGTTGCCAGTTCCAATTTCCATAAGAGTGTCTCCTCCATTTTCTAGGGTTCTTATAGTCTGAGTTTTTACATTTAGGTTTCTGATCCATTTAGAGTTGATTTTTGTGTATGGAGATAGGTAGGGATCTTGTTTTAATCTTCTGCATGTGGTCAGCCAGTTTTCCCAGCACCATTTACTGAATAAGTTCTCCTCTCCCCAGTGTTCGGTGGTGGAGGATTTGTCAAAGATGTAGCAAACTTTCATAATTAAAGATTCAAAAATAATTTTATAAACAATTGTTGCT
>CAUYQG010177660.1:0-12341 GCA_963574415.1 Tarsius wallacei
CTGTAGTTCCAGCTACTTGGAAGGCTGAGGCAGAAGGATCGCCGGAGCCCAGCAGGTTGAGGCTGCGGTGGCTGGGAGCGGCCACTGCACTCCAGTCTGGGCGACAGAGTGAGACTCCAACTCAAAAAAAAAAAAAAAAAATCTTGGCTCTACCACCTATAGCTGAAACACCAGGCAAGTTACCTAACCTTTCTGTCCTAAGTTGTCTAACCCATAAAGTAGGGATAGCAAACAGTAGGACAGCTGTGAGGAGTAAGTAAACATAGTACTACATATTGCTATTAACTACTAAACCATGGACTCCATCTTATCTTTCAGCATTGCAGCATATCCTAAACTCACATTCTTCTGTAATGTTAAATTCCATACTCCCTCCTTGTCTAATGTCACAGATTAGCCACTTGATAAACTCTTCTTCTTCTACTCCTTCCATGTATACTGATGATCCTTGGATTCCATTCTTCACTCTCTAGTCTTCTCATTACAAGTGGACATTATCCAGATTCACAGCTTCAACTGCTAACTCTACCCAGATAATCCCCAAATCTCAGAAATCTTACTCTTGAACTCCAAATCTTATATTCAAATGTCTATTTAACATCAAAACTTATTATCCCAGAGAAACAATAAATATAGTGTGTCCAAACCAAACTATCTTTGCCATAAAATTCAATGCATCTCAATATTTCTTCTCTGGATTCCCAGTAATTTTTTTTATTTTAAAGATATGGGGTGCAATTCAGGATTAGGTATACAAGTGGACATCGTACAGACAAAGTTTGGGCCTCCTTTTGGTTCCCAGTTTGCCTGGTTAGAGATCAGGTACACTTACTGATGTTGTGCTCCACCCTCCCCCACCCTGGCATTCCCAGTAATTTTTTTTTTTTTGAGTCTGAGTCTCACTTTTTTTTTTCCTTGAGTCTGAGTCTCACTCTGTCACCCAGGCTGGAGGGCAGTGGCCGCTCCCGGCCACCGCAGCCTCGACCTGCTGGGCTCCGGCGATCCTTCTGCCTCAGCCTTCCAAGTAGCTGGAACTACAGATACATGCCACCACACTCGGCTAATTTTTTGATTTATTGTAGAGATGAGGTTTCGCCAAGTTGCCCTGGTGGGTCTCGAACCCGCGGGCTCAGGCAATCCTCTCATCTCGGCCTACCGAAGTGCTGGGATTGTAGGCATGAACCACCCCACCCGGCCTCCCAGTAATTCATATGAAATGTAAACTCATTCCTTCTCATAAGCCTTCTCCGTTTGATAAGGTGCCAAATTATGTTCACCTGTTTTTTAAGTATCTCTTAAATTCACCTTCCCCTTTCTACACTGCACCTACCATTACCTCAGGCCCTCACACTTAATGTCTAGATTTTAGCAGACAGCCCATGTTTCTACCACTACCCGCTGTGAAACACCTTTTGTAGTGTCTGCCTAGCTAACAACCTTCCTGTCTTCTCAGAACATATCCCTCTTTACTCCCTGCCAACCCAATCACACATACAGGGATTGGGGCCTGTCAGTCAAGTTCATAATGGCCACCTGTGACTAGAATCAGGGGAGACACTTAACCCAACCTGGGCAATGAGTTTCTCTCTTTTTAAAAAAATTGGAACTGGGATTCAGAGACATTCACAGGCAGTCTAGGGGTAGCCTGAAATAGTAACACTGGACAGCTATAAGAAGGCAACATATTCCCACATGGGCAAAGCACAGAAAGGAAGAAAAAATAAGGCAGATTCTCACAAGACAAAGCAAAGGCAAAAGAGAGAAGTTCCTATTCAGCTTTCCAGTCCATTCCTGAGGTCCAGGCACCCTAAGATCCCTGAAGCACCCCTGTGTATTCATAATGAATCCACCCTTCTCTAACTTAAGCTGCTTTATTTTTCCCTTTGCATTCCTGTAACTTAAGCTGCTTTATTTTTTCCCCAACTAACATATCTTTCTATTTAGACCTCTATATGCTGCCAGAAGGTGGCCTTACTAAAACATTAATCTTTCATCTTCAACTTCTTTCACTCATAATTGTTTAATGACTCCCTATGGTTCTAACCTCCAATTCCTGAGAAGAGTTTACCTCTCCAGCCTCACCTCCTGTCACATAAACTCATGCACCATAGGTAGTGCCCCTAACTCATAAGGCTTATGTACCTTGGTGTGTGCTATTCCCTCTGCCCCAAATGTTATACATCCTTTCTCCCACTGGATTAACAGATCTTTAAGGATTTGCACAAATGACACTTCTACTAAGAAGCTTTTCCTGAGTTATTCAGGCTAAATCAGGTACTCCTTTTTATCCTCCCCCACAGCACCTGGTCACAACTTCACAGAAGCTCTGGAATCAAATTAACCATTTACTTGCCTTCCACTTCCTCAAGTCAGAAATACTGTTTTGTCACTGTATCCCCAGTGTTTACAACACAGTAAACATTCAGTAAATATTTGCTGGATGAATACATGTTCTACTTTCCTCTAACAGAGGACTCCAAACCACTACCCTGCTACAAACTCACAATAACTGTTCCACATGATATTCAGATATTTAAGAATTCTTAAATACCTTATATGCCTTATAGGAAATTTTATTCCATCCCTTGTTTCTATACAATTATTTGATTTGGCTTAATTCAGTTCAAAACATATTATTTGCTTGAGTTGTACTAGATTACCATAATAATCTGACATCCATCCACAAGGATGGAAGAACTAGTATTCATCACATATGTAGTATGTGCCTCTTAGTCAATCCTCATTCGTTAATATTATCATCTTCAAGAGATGAGGACATAGGCTGGGCAATATAATAAACAAAAAAGAAAACTTAAAAAAATATGTCTACAGTCACATAGCTAGTTAGATTATGGGAGACCCTCAATTTACACTCATATCTGCCTGACTGTGAAGCTCTTTCCACTGCCAAAAATCAAGACAGTTAAAGCAATACCAGACAAAGAGTTGAAAAATATGAGCTCTGGACCCAGAACTAACAGTAATTTGCTACATAACAACAGGCAAGTCATTTAATTAATATCTCTACACCTCCATTTCACAACTACAAAAAAAAAGGGGAGGTAATAATAAAAACTTTTAAACACTACATAAAAACAAAACATACTGCTTGATTCTTTCCGTTTTATACTTATTTTCTGTTCTTTTAAAAACCAATTTAAATTTTTTACAACATTCAATATCTTCCTAAAAATATTTCTGTGTGTAAATATACTATTTCCTTCAGTTCAGGGGCTCTGTATATCATACATGATTCTAACTATACTTCACGCCTGATTTGAACCATGATGTATTTTATATCATTTTCTACATAATCCTCCTGTATAATTTTTCCCCTACTTCAGTCTTCCTGTTATTCTAGCAATGCTACCATTTCAACAATAATTCCTAAAGTTTCAAATACCAAAGAAAACTGGGTTGAGAAAAGCTCCAGCTGATGGACTAATCCTGGATGGGGCAAAGAAGGAATAAAGCAGGTTGAAAGTAGGAGGGAGCTCTGTGGAGGCTGGAGAAAGTTTTCTCTGAAGACTGGCATTTCCACTTATATAATAAATATCAACAGTCAGACAAGGCTAAGAATCAAAGTGATTTAGTAAAGGCAGAATCCAAATGGACAAAATCCAGTTTGAAGGCTAAGAGTAGACATAAATGTTGAGGGATGGGTGATCAGAAGTGAAGATAAATTAATTTGGAGCAGGAAAGATTGGAGTCAACGATAACAGAGAGCTTTTCCCTTCCTAAAAAATTCATTCCTAAAGCCACTGGGAATTAAGAGAGGGGGAAGGGCAAAATAAGCATCTAAAGGTGAGGAGAATGAGAGGGATGTCAAAGCCCAGACTGAGGAGGGCAACTGTGATGGAGAAGGGAGGGACTGAGATGTCAGAGGTTACTCAGGGTGATTTAGCATAGTGGGTGATTTGGCATAGGGGGTGTGGCCTGGCATAAGTTAGACCAAAACAGAGTCAAAAGGGCACCCACAGAGCAGGGCAGCCCAGTATAGTGTGTCAGAGCCAATTTGGGTAAGGAGGGCCTCCACAATGGAAGCAAGGTTTCTCACTTAAAGAAACTAGACTAGGCTGGGCATGGTGGCTCATGCCTATAATCTCAGTACTTTGGAGGCCGAGGTGAGAGGATTGCCTGAGCCCACAGGTTCAAGACCAGCCTGGGCAACTTGGTGAGACTTCATGTCTACAATAAATCAAAAAATCAGTCAGGCATGGTGGTGCATGCCTGTAGTCCCAGCTGCTTGGAAGGCTGAGGTGGAAGCATCACCAGAGTCCAGTAGGTTGAGGCTACGGTGGCCATAAGCGTACCACTGCACTGCAACCTGAGCGACAGAGTGAGACTCTGACTCAAAAAAAAAAAAAAAAGAGAAACCAGAATAAGTACTATGATGTTATACTGGGATTAAAAATATGAGTTAGAACTCATTGCTTTCTCTATATAGAAACAGAAAAACAAGTATCTGTGTATATATATATACATACATATACTCCTAACCTCTGTTCACTATGAGGGCATAGGAGCAGTGACACCTCAATAACAAAGAGCACAACTAGCACCCAGATCTCTCTAAAATCTGTTCTATGCTAAAAGTAACCAGGAATCCCTAAAGAAATGACTGATTCCAGGAATGAATAGGGAAACTATAAGGTGAGCCTGAAACATCCTGTTGGACCAGAAAACATGGAAATACTCAAAGAAAGACAGGACAAGCAAAAGAAACTAGATTGGAGGAGCTCTTGCTAGCCAAATCCCCAAAAAATTAAGCATCAAATAATAACAGTAATAGTTTATAATTCACTGAATAAAACAGAAACTATGAATCCCGAGATAAAAATAAATTAGTTGAAAATTGATTAAGAAAACGGATATATCTGCATAGCTTCAAAGTATGTTGTCAAAAATACTTTATTAATTACAATGAGAAAAAGGATAACTTTATGATGAAGAAGTCTAGCAATCAAGTAATCAAAGGAAACATCATCAGTAATAGAAGAAACTCAAATTACAAACCACCAGATAAAATACAATGAAAAGACTACATTACATTACTTCTGTAATATTTCTGAAAAAGATAAATGATCTGAATCTAATCATGAAACAAACTCAAATTCTACAAAATAGGGATATTCTACAAAATAATTTATTTGTATTCTTCAAAATGTCACTATCCTCCAAGGCAAAGAAAAACTGAGAAACTGTTTCAGAAGGAAACTAGAGAAATGACAACAAAATACAACTTGTGATTCTGAACCAGACCCTTTTTCTATAAAGGACATTATTAGACAAGGGGTAAGACATAAATGAGTTCTAAGAATTAGACAGTAATAATATATTTATGATTTTTATAGTCGTATTCTGGTTATATAAGAGAACGTCCGTTGAAATGTTTGTTGAAAGTACACACTAAAGTATTTGAGTGTAATGGGGCAAAAAGTCAACAACTTAACTCTTAAGTTGTTTAAGAAAATAAAGCTCTTTGTACACCCAACCTTTCAATAAATCTATGATTGTGTCACACACACACACACACACACACACACACAGACAGCAGAAGTTCTATCTGCCCAGGGTTCAGAAATCAGATGGGAGGGAGGAGCAGAGTTGTCTGAAACATGGCCTTGCTCTGCATATTGCATTGTCTGACCTTATTTCATAAGAGGGATAGAAGGGGCTTCTGATGGCTAACCTTGCTGACTATTTTAATAAACACAATCACCTGTTCAATTCATATGTAGCAAGTCCTATGACAACTCTTCTCAGTTCATTAATAAGAATCACCTTTGTTCAAGCCCATCTTTTCATTCTCTGACAAGCAAAACATTGTCCAATTAATAAAGCAGTAATACCTTTTTCATTAATCTCCCCTATCCTATTCATATTTGCACTGTCAATTTTACATATTCAACTGAAATTAATTTTCATTCCTGAGAAATAATGAGATGTATACACTTAATAATGGAAAAATAAATTATGCTACTCTTCTCAAGGAAATAAGCACATTAGTTTAATCTGGAATCTCCTAAATGTCAAAGAACTGGTATCCCCTTTCAACTTCTCTTTTTTAAAGTCTAATAATAATATACTCATTCGGATTTCTTCCCTATCCTATGAAAAGGTATTTATTATTTTCAACATTAAATGAGATCTAACATTTCTTAAATGTTTTTACATATATCAGAAATATACATACCTCATCTACAAAGTTAATGGCATCAAACCAGTCTTGAAGAGCTTCAAGGCAGTATCTCACAACATTTCGGGTATATTCTTGAGTCTCCTAAAATAATCAGTTATATAATTTTTATAATAAATAAGCATGTATATTTTCAACATCAAATGCTATGTAATACATAAAAATTACATGCATTGTATATACATAAGGGGACCCCCTCCCAAAAAAACCAGAATTATCTTTTGAAGGGCGGGCCCTTGCAGTACACTCAGAATTTGTTCCGCTGAATCAAACAGTCAACCAAAGTTTTCATCTGGAAGTTTTGAGAAGATTGTATCACAATTTGCAGAAAAACATCTCAAGTTGTGGCCAAACAGGTGACAGGTTCATCCACCATGACAATGCAGCTGCTCACAATGCACTGAGTGTTCATCAGTTTTTGATCAAAAACGGCATGACCCCCACAACCCACCCTCCCTATTCACCCAATCTCTCCCCAAGCGACTTCTTTTGTTTCCCCAGATGAAAAAATTCCGCAAAGGGAAATGTTTTGCCAATGCAGAAGAGGTGAAACAAAAAACAACAGAAGCACTAAAAGGCATCAAAATTGACGAGTTCAAAAACTGTTCTGAGCAGTGGAAAAGCATTTCCATCAGTGTATTACATCAGAGAGTGCTTTGAAGGTGACCAAAGTTTAAACATGTAAGAATGAATATACTTTTTTTATAAATAAATTCCAAACTTTTTGGGGTCTCCCTCATATATACCAATAACTGGAAGTTTTGGTAAACTTATACTGATTTTGTCCTTGTAATCTTAAAAGTATAAACTTTATTGAGGACTATTCTACCTCTTGAAAGACAAGAAGCATTAGGCAACTGATAATGGGGAAGACAAAATAATAAAGATGAATGTGGAGATGAAATTTCAAAGATTATTTGCAATTAGGGGCAGGCTGAGAAAATCTAATAATGCATTCCAACCTGCCTAAGAATAAAAATTACTGTCTTGGGTCAGCTTTCACAAAGCTGAATTCAATTTAAAACAAAATTTAAGATTGTATTACATATTATACATAAGTAACAAACTATGTTTTCACAAATCTTTTTCTTAATTATCTTGAAAGTAAATACAAAAATTAACAAAAATATTTCCAACATACCCTAACTTTACAATGTGATAAAAGCCCCCACATTGGCTGTGCACAGGCCTCAAGTTCAGCAGCAAAGGCAGCATAGTAGGTCTGAGACTCAAATTCCACATGCTCATTTAGTTCTCGCTTGTTTAAGTTCATACCTTGCAAAAATTAAAACAGATATAAACCTTGTCATGTAGAAGAAAGAATTCAGATAAAAGTCAAGTGAAATATTCCCAGTTCCAAGCATATTTTATTAATATGTACACAAATGGCATTAATGACACAGTACATACAGAAATAAGTCAATGATTAAAAATGAAATATTCACCAGGCTCGGTGGCTCAGCCTGTATGTAATCCCTCACTTGGGGAGGCTGAGGTGAGTGGACTGCCTGAGCCCGCAGGTTCGAGACGCACCTGGGCCACTTGGCGAGACCTCATCTCTACAATAAATCAAAAAATTAGCCGGGTGTGGTAGCGCGCGCCTGTAGTTCCAGCTACTTGGAAGGCTGAGGCAGAAGGATCACCTGAGCCCAGCAGGTCGAGGCTGCGGTGGCCGGGAGCGGCCACTGCACTCCAGTCTGGGCGACAGAGTGAGACTCCAACTCAAAAAAAAAAAGAAATATTCTATACCACACCTTAAGGTTTGAAAAAAAAGAAAGCACCTAGTCCTTTTAAAATTTTTTACAAACTAGGTTTTCTTATAAACATTTTTGTGAATTGTCTCATATAAAAACATTGAATATCTTTAAATAAGAAGGTTAAAACCATTTTAATTGATCTTAGTTGAAATTTTTATGGAAGTGTTATGAAAATTCTTGGATAAAAGATTTCACATTTCTAGATTTATGGTTTCAAATGCTTAAAAAAATACCCCTATTTCTTTTCCAATAATTTCACATTTTTCCTAACTCTCTAACATGTTTTCATGAACAATTTATTAAAGTACTTACAAACAACATTCAATTAGAATAATGAGATATTTCAAGTATAGTCAGAATAATGTGATATTCTGTTTTAATCAGTATTTAATAGTTTAGTATTAGGCATTTCAGAAACCAAAAAAATAAGAAAAACAGTAAAATTCATACCTTGAAAGAAAGATACAAAATTCATCCACGTAACTAACAAACCATGATCTTCCAAAAATCTCTTAGCCACACTTTGATGTGAAAGAATATTAATAAAATCACTAACAAGAGGCCAGTAAGTGTTATTCTTCAGTAATGCTTCTCCACAGTTTACTACCACATGTAAACTATTTTCTTCATCTAAAAAAAGACACACACAGCCCAAAAACAAGTAAGTTTTTTAAAAAGCTCAATCCATCTTATCAATCTTATTCCATCTTATCAATCAAATCGTGTACGATTTCAAGTGATATATATTTAACTGCTTTCTTCATTTCAAAGAATACAAAAACTTAAATTTAAAGTTTTAGCATAGACAAAAGGAAAAAAAACACATATAAACTTCTTAAGCCTTAAAAAAAGTCCTCAAAGTTTAAGTATATTGTTGGGGGAAAATAGGTTTATACAAAATCTTTATCACTAAAAATTAGTGGTATATATGCATTAGCTCTCTTAACCTACTCGACTTAACTGTTAACCTATTCCAACTTAACTGACTCATGGACTAAGGAGCCCTTTGTGCCTGACCACTTTAAAACATACTAATAATACATACCCATAATACACAGAATGTTCAAGACGAGTAACCTATTCCCTAGTAAACAAGCTGAGGCATTTGATTACCCAGAGTCAGTTTTTGTTTCTGTTCATGCTAACTGTTCTTTTTATCATAATTAGAAAATTTAAAGCAAAAGTATATGAACTAACGAAATATGAATGCAAAAGGAGAGATATTACTGTAACTGAATCATATGCTTTTGAGAGATAATAAAAATAAGAGAAAAAAGCTTAAAACCTTGAGGCAGAAAATTAAAAGCCTAGAAGTATTTTACACTCAGACTGCTTCATAAAGATCTTTATATTCTAACTCTAAAGAGACTAAAACTGGGAATTCACAGATAATAACTTTATAGATATGGCATATATCAAAAAGGTAAGAGAGAACTCCAGTCAAGGAAATCATATACTGAAAATACTTTACCCTAAAATAAAAGATTGGAGAATAAATATGCATTTCTGTGTTTTAAGTTAAAATACAAGGTTTATGGTACATATCTGCCCCCTCCCCCAGAGGTGGGGTCTCACTATGTTGCCCAGACTGGACTTGATCTTCTGGGTTCAAGTGGTCCTCCCATCTCAGCCTCCCCAATAGCTGGGATTACAGGCATGTGCCACCATGCCTGGTTTGTATTGTTTTTTAAAAAATGATTCCTCACTTTAACCAACTTGTTCAACTAACCACCTACCTGTCAAATTCATCAATGAATGAGAAGGGCCTCTACTGCAATTCTTAACTTCCATACATTAAATTTAGGTTTCAGTCCATGGAATTATTTCACCAAACTCTTAAGTTTAACAATACACAGAAACACAAGCTAAGTATGCTCTCTTTAAGTACTTCTCAATGGGAAAGAGAGGGTATAACTCAATGAGAGAGTAAGGGTTAGGGGCTTATTTATAAAGTACCCACACCTGAGAGTCTAAAAAGCATCCTCTTCCCTCATTAATGTGAGCTGATAAGCCCCTGATATTGATGGGATTGCTGAGAAAAGTTGGGAATTAACAAAAATAAAAAGTTAAAAATTGAGTATCATTGTTCTATTTAACTGAAACCAGAGAAGGAACAAGAAGAACATAATTAATCAGAATCACTATTTTCCTGACACTGCTTTAAATACCACTGTACTCATGAAAAACGCCTTGGAATCTTTAGTGAAATAAAATGATTAGAACTTCTATTTTTACCCAAACCAGTACTTTCCTCATTACAAATATAAAGAGCAACGATTCAGTATTAAGTAAAATTTGCTCATCAAGGTATTCAATCAATCTCTGAAAATAAAGTGGTAAATAAATCAAGAGTTACACGGTCTCTCTCTCTTCATGGATATTAATATCTAAGAAGACAGTGTGTGATATGAGCTATAATAGGAAAACTACAGGGAGTCAAAAGAATAAAGCTAATCTACAATTCAAGAAAAGACTCTCCTGAGAAAGTGATATTTAAGCTGGGACCTATAAAATAAAGCAGGAATTAGGATTAGTCAGGTAAACTAGTAATGGGAGAACACATGGTGTTGTAAGTAGAGGGAGCACTACATAACAAAAGGTTAGAATCTCTTGGACAAAGAATGCAGCAGATGGGTGGTACAAATGAGGCTCAACAGCCTTATAAACCAGCAACAGAAAAGAAAAGCAAGTCACTGGGAATTTAAGAGATCAGATGTATAGTGGAGAGTGACTGAAGGAGGGTGAGATGACTACAGATAAGAAGCCTACAGATGGCAATGGCTGAACTATGGTGGTAGCATGAAGATGCAGAGATGAAGAGAAGAAGCTGTGTAAAGATGTTTAGCAGGCTTAAGTGGTGCAGTTGGTAATGTCTGCTATATCTACAAGAAGTCAAAGAGGACTCCTACGTTTGTAGGTTGGGCAACAATTTTGAAGGTTAGACGGTGGTATCATAACACACAGTCACAGCTGGGGGCAATGGCTCATACCTGTAATCCCAGCACTTGGGGAGGCCAAGTCGGAAGGATGGCTTGAGCCCAGGAGTTGAAGACCAGCCTGGGCAGCATAAGCAAGACCCTGTCTCTACAAAAAATTAAAATATGAGCCAGTCGTGGTGGCACACACCTGTAGACCCAGTTACTCTGGAGACTGAGGTAGAAGGATCACTTGAGCCCAGGAGGTAAAAGATTGTAATGACCCATGATCACACCACTGCACTCCAGTCTGGATGTGACAGAGTGAGACCACAAATAGAACACACACACACACACACGATAATGGAAAAGCAGCCTGATTGATGAAACGATAATGAGTTTTTGCTGTGGACGCTGTGTATTTGAGGTACTTACATACATCCAAAGAATATAGTTTAATAAGTAGTTAGCTATGGAGGATGGAAGAGCAATCTGGATTAGCGTCTACAAACAATCCTATGTCAGGCAACACATGGTATTAGCCTCCATTTTACATAGGGTGTTTCTTAAGACAAATTCTAAAATTCCAGGGACTTGGAAAATTATTAATTATGTCTCAAACCACAAAGCAGAATGATGTAGAAATGAATATAACAAAGTAAAAGGTAGAGATTGCATACTACTGGAAGGCTTTTTTCCTTTTAGTCGCCAGCTGTTGCTATGGTCATGTGAATTCCCACTGCATCAACTCCTGTACTTACTAATAGTATAAATAAAATTTTAAAATATTATCTAATGACAATTTAAGCCAAGACTAAAGAGAGGCTAACAAAAAATAAAAATGCAGAGACCCTGTTGTAACAGCTGTGGCTAGTTACAGATAGTTCAACATACTTAAGACTTCACTGGGTATGGTGGTCCACAACTATAATCCCAGCACTTTGAGAGGCCAAAGCAGGAGGATCGCTTGAGATCAGGAGTTCAAAACCAACCTGCGCAACACAGGGAGACGTCATCTCTATTTTTTAAAAATAAATAATTCAAAAATTAGCCAGGCATGGTGGTGTGCACCTGTTGTCCCAGCTACCCAGGAGGCTGAGGGAAGAGTTCAGGAGTTCAAGGCTGCAGGGAGCTATGATCACGCCACTGCATTCTAGCCTGGGCTATAGAGTGAGACCCGGTCTCTCTTTTAAAAAAAAAAAAAAAACAACTCGTTCCAGTACTCTTAATGTAAAAATGGAGAAAGTTTATGGTGCTTTTAGAAAAGCAACAAATACATATCATGAAATTTTATACCACTATAGAAAAAGGAAAAGAAACACAAAGTTTGAAGATTGCTAAACATAAGTTTTAGAACTTGGTTGGAGATCACATAATTTACTGCTAGAAAAATACACATATTTAAAGATCTTAACAATGATACCTGAGCTGGGCCTGTAATCCCAGAACTTTGGGAAGCCAAGGCAGGAG
>CAUYQG010177661.1:0-24806 GCA_963574415.1 Tarsius wallacei
CAAAGAGGGAGGCATCACATTATATGGCTTCAAATTGTACTACAAGGTTATACTAACCAAAACAGCATAGTACTGGTTCAAAAGCAGACACATGGACCGATGGAACAGAATAGAGAATCCAGAAATAAACTCAAATACCTACAACAGCCTAACCTTTGATGGAGTGAGCCTATTTTAATTTCTCTGCTTCTACATCTTACTACGTAATATGCAAAAGCTACTAACATTTTTCCTAGTCACTCCACCCCTTTACTATATAGTTTGGTAGCTCTGCAATGGTACAAAAAGGTAAGTATTTGTGCTATAGGACGATCATCCCACATGCCTACATAACAGAAATTTAGGGAAAATGATAGAATATGGTAGACTATGTGAATCTGAAAGAATTTGAGATAGAACTCAATGAATGATTTGAAGATTATTAATAAAACAAGATACGCGAAACTTGATTTATTGGATTGGTGGAAGTGGTGAATAGAGCTGCTTCATGAGCTTGCAACGTGTGCTGTGCACAAAGCTCCACAATCAGAAAGGCCTTGTGCTGAGTTTAATTCTCTGCTGTAAACACCCTGAAATTCTTAATAAGTTTTAACCACTCCCTTAAATTTTAATTTTGTATTGTTCTATCAATTATGTAGCTAGTCCTGTTGTGACAAAAAGTAAAACATGAAGGCTAATAGTGCCAAGAATTTTATGTGAGCAATTATGGAGGAATTGTGTGTGTGTGTGTGTGTGTGCGCGTGTGTGTGTGTGTGTGTATGATAGTCCCTTTGGTGATGTGAGAAACCCTAGAGGAGAAGTAGGTGTGGAATCTTTTTTAAATCTCATGCTATGTTCTCAGGCATTTAACCTGCATTTTATCTCTTCCTAGCACTTTAAGTGACAATATTTGATAGTTGTCTTTCTCTCTCTTTTTGAACTCAGTAAATTATCTTTCACTAAAAACAGTGGTAATAGTAATATAAAACTTCTATCTTGAATTCCATGATACTTTGTTGCTATTTTATTTCTCTAATCTTTCTTTACTGAAAAATCATTCTACCTTGCTCTGTATTTTTTTTTTTCATTTACTGTCAACTAACTTCTTTTCCCATCAGTTCCTTGATTCTTCGAGCTCCACTGTTACAAATAACCTCCAAATTGCCAAAGATAAGATGAGAGTTCACTTCTTATGTTACCAAAATTAATATTGTTCATTTCTCTAAGCTTAATGACTGTCTCTATTTCTTCAGTATCATGACCATAAACTCTTCTTTTTTTATACATCCATGACTGTTTATTTTATATCCACTTCAAAAGATTATCCTTGATTCATACTATAATACTAGTACTGCTCAGGGTTCTTTCCTTCTTTATGTCGTCCTTGAACAAATCCATAAAAAAAACAGATTTTCTATTATGTATAAATGTCTCCCCAAATTTTATTTCAAACCTTTGACTTGTTCTCTGAGCATGAAACTAATATCCAACTGGTCAATTATTTGTTTATACTTCACAGGTCTCTCAATGTCAATGTGACCGCAAATCAATGTATTATCTGCTTCCTTCACACTAGTTTTCCTCTGTCAGTAAACTTCCTGACTATAGAATCACTCTGGCCAAAAGTATGAGAACCACCCTGAATTCTCCCTTTCTCATTGCATCCATCCAATTGTAACATAATCTTATTTTAATTTTTATTATTTTAAAGTGTTTCTTTCAGTGTTTCCTCATATTTGTTTCCCTAGTATACATGGTGTAGTCAATCAGCTCAAAGTATAATGTTTTAGATTATTTTTGGTAGCTTCCAAACTGGTTCCTATGTATTTAGTTTGATGCCTCCAAGCTTAGCCACTTTGGCAGCAGTGCACTCAGTTTTGAGTTAAAACACTACCATTTCATTATCCTGATTAAAATCACTGATTTAATAAAGTCCAAGGCCCTTAACAGGAATATAGTCCTGCATGACCACCTTGCCACAATTTTCTAGTCTATCTTTATACTGTGCTCCTATCTGATTTTCTTTTTGTAACAAGGTTTTATGAATGTCTTCTAGCTGTGCCTCAAACTCTCTGCCTGATTCTTACCATTTTAGCATAATTTCTGTTCATTGTTCAACTCAGCTGTTCCCCGGGAACTTTCCCTAAAAGCTCAGGATGAACTAAGAAACCTTCATGCACTTTCATGGCATCCTATGTGTGCCTCTATGACAATATCGAATTAGGATGAAATGTTGATGTTTATACATCTGCCACGCCCTTATAAGCTTCTTGAGATATGAATCATACCTTACCCAAAGCTCTTTTCCTAAAACCTTACACTTAGGCTAAGTTGCACTAAACTGAAGCACATTATGGCATCGTAAACTTTAAAGTATACTTTCTATTGGGTCTCATATACCTTAGAATTTATCTCTGTATAAGAGTAATTAAGACTGCTTGAAGCCGGGCTCGGTGGCTCAGCCTGTAATCCCGCGCCTTGGGAGGCTGAGGTGAGTGGATTGCCTGAGCCCGCGGGTTCGAGAGCTGCCTGGGCAGGCGAAACCTCATCTCTACAATAAATCAAAAAAATCAGCCGGGCGTGGTAGCGTGCGCCTGTAGTTCCAGCTACTTGGAAGGTTGAGGTGGAAGGATCGCCGGAGCCCAGCAGGTCGAGGCTGCGGTGGCCGGGAGCGGCCACTGCACTCCAGTCTGGGCAATGGAGTGAGACTCCAACTCAAAAAAAAAAAAAAAAAAAAAAAAAAAATTAACACTGCTTGAAATTGTAATGGCCAAGGAGAAGACAGAGAAATTTGTAAACATTCTATCTTCTCTGAAATGCCTGAGTTCTACTATAAGTCTACCTTTTGTGATCTTAAGAAGGAGTATAAACATAAATCAAAATATCATAAATGTGACACACTCTATAACAGTAGATGACTAATCTACTGTGGAACTATTTTAAAATGCAATCGGCTGAGTCTCAATCTTTGGAGATCCTGATGCCCAGGTACCCAGAAAAGTACTCTTTTATAATATTTTATTTTTTGAAAGGTTTTTCTTCCACCCTTCCATTTTTATTTTAGGTCTCCATATTATTTAAACCTAACATCAAATTCTACCTCTCCCAAAAATGCCTTACAAGCTCATTGAAAGTAATTTATTATTTTTTAGCATATAAAGGACATTGTTTGTATATAGCTTATGGAATTTACGGTAGTATATTACATTTTAGTAATTTTTTTTTCTGTTTAGGTTAAAGCCAGCAAATTTGCCTTGCTTCTTTATATATTTGTTAATGAAAGCTAGATCAATACTTTCTTCTCTGGTATTTTGTGTGTATTTTCTGAATAAGCTTAAGCATGTGCACCTATATTCTTATATATACATTTACACACTGAAAGTCATATTTTGTTTTGGCTAAGCTTGAGAAAGAAGCATATAAACTTCTGCTGAACTCCATTTCTAGCATGTCTTCTGACTGAGCATTAAGGCAATTTGAGTCCATTATGTTTCTCAATTAGCAACAACATGAGAGGGAAGTTGATATAGACAAAAACTATGAAAAGAAAGCAAAACAAAAAAAAGTCAGTGAATATCCTAATAACCACATGAACAGAAATGGAAACCATGAGATACTAATTTTTTAGTGATTGAAAAGCAAATAAAAAAATGCTATTGCTAGCGTGCTGTGAGGAACCAATTAATCTTTTATTCTTCTCGAATCATGTTGGGAACAAATAAGATAATTACAAGTTTTAAGAAATGTTCATAATTTTACTTAATATTTTCAATTTCAAAAGTCTAGTCAAATGCAATAGTCAGAAAGTCAGGTAAAGATTATAAACAGAGATGTTCATTAAAGCATTGTTTATAATGTCAAAAACTTGGAAGCAACCTTAATGTTTGGTGAAAGGAAAATAAAGTCCTTTACATATGTACTGTGAAATACAACACTGGTAATTTGTTGAAAGCATTAAATAAGAACTTCTAGCGACATGAATAATCCAATATATTAAAATTTAAAAGGTAAGATACACACATACTTTTTCAAAGTGACTCATAAGATGCTTTTAGGGAAAAAATAAGTTTGAGTTAGTGTATATTTCTTCTTGGGTGGTCACAAATGCACCTTGGCAAGTTAAGTATAGTTCTGAAAAATCAATAATTTGCTCAATCAGTAGTTCTGATTAATTGAATATTAATGAAATAACCCTTATTTTTTATAAATCAAGGTCATAAAATAAATTTAAGCATCTGTCCCTTTCTGTTGCTATAAATATTGCAAATTTTTGCAAATATTGCAAAAAATATTTCTTTGATGGTTAGGACTCTTACAATGCCTCAAGGTCTTCTAAACATCAGTTTTCATTACATAGTACCTAAAAGTTGAATACAGATATAGAAGGTTGAGTATTGTCCCAAGGATATTCTCTGGCAGCTATTGTTTTTCTTTTAATGAAACTCTCCTAGGTAAGAGTTTATTTGTGACTTGCCTCTTTCTGCTACAAATAAAGCACATAAAGCAAATATGAATTAGAATATTAGCAGTAAACATTTACTGAGCACTCACAATTGGGATTCGACTAACCTTTATCCAAAGTCTTTTATATGCCAAAAACATTCAATTAAGAGGCAGACTCAATTAAGAGACAGGCAACTATATGATGATAAAAGAAGCAAATTTATATAAAACTTACTGTATGCCTAACAACTTTCTTATGCATATTTAATCCTCCTAGGAAGCTTAGAGATTGGTGTAGTGGTTTGTTTTATATTTCAGCTAGAGTGGACTAAATGATTACCACATTGGTGTAAAAACATTATTTCTGTGTCTGAAGGTGTTTCTGAAAGAGGTTACCATTTGAACTGGTAGACTAGTTTGAAAAAAAAAATCACTCTCACCAAGGTGGGGGTGGGGGAATCATCTAATTTACTGAGGACCTGAGTATAACAAAAAGGGTACAGTAAGGGTAAATTAACTCTCTATCTAAGCTGCTACATCCATATCCTCTTGCCCTTGGATTTCAATGCTTTTGATTCTCAAACTTTCAAATTTTGTCTAGAACTATACCACCATTTTTCTTGGGCCTCCAGCTAGTGGATACAAGATCATGGAACTTCTTGGCCTTCATAAATGCCCTTGGTTCTGTTTCTCTGATGAACCCTAATTAATACAATAGAGAATATGTTTACAGGTGTTTTACTCTTGTAGAAACTAGGCACACAAAGTTACATAATTACATAATTTCCCGTTTATTTGCTTCCAGATACTGTGTTCTTAATGACTATGCTATGTTTATAACTATATGACACAATTTACTGAAGTGACATCTTAGCCGATGTTTAAAAGTATTTTAGAGCCTCAAAAATGCAGGGGTTAATTAAACCTACTAGAGCAAGGTTCTTTCTCAGAAGAGGTATTTACAGACCTTGAAAGATGAATAAAGCAGTGGTAGCTACAGGGAAAGTCAGAAGTGGGGATCATCCTGTTTGTAAATGAAGTAGAGGAGTCAGAGATTTCACTAGCTTTGTCCATTGAATGAATGCAATATGACGAGGCTAACAAACATAGAAATTAATTTAAAAACAGGTTTAGCTATAATCTTCTTAAAATACAATGTTTCAAGTAAATTCTCAATATTTTAGAGTTCAGCAATATCATCACCACATTCATGATGATACTTTGCTTGTATTAAGAATGCGTAAGTTTTATCTGCATTTTTGATCATCATGTCACTAATTGATCTATGCTAAAATTATTGTCAGTAGAAATCTCTAAATCTTATTTACAATTTTAATTCTAAGTCTTGTCTCCTCTACCATACACTTAATATGCTCATACTTTTGATCTACTTTTGGAATTCTATTTTGTTACATATGAGATATCGTACAACTTTTTGGATCCTTTTAAAAATTTCAAGTTACGCATCCAAATATACTGGCTTCTTGTAATGTCCAATTTTTATGGATGACTTGGTGTTCATAGCATTGATAAAAGCCATGATCAGGGCAGGTTCATTATTGGAGTTCTACAGCATACTACTGGAAACGCTTCTCCAATAAGCACTTCTATACTTTTAAACGTGTGTGTAAGCTACACACACACACACACACACACACACACACACATTATACTTAAACTTCTCCATGAAAACTATAATGCAATTATGAAAGATACAATTGTGACGTAGAGAAAGACCTGTCATACGCATTTCTCATATCTCTATTCTAGCATACCTGTCATAGAAAGCAGTGGGATTTCTCTGAAATGATTTATTTTTGAATGTGAGGCAGATTCAGGTGATTTGCCTATTATCTTCTCTTATATCATCATGTTAATAAGTCATCATTTTAATAAGTCACCTTTTAAATTTGCCATATTCCATATTTAGTCCAATATTTTCTAGTTTACAGAAACCATATTCAGTAAGTTTTGAAACTTGTAAAAATGTTTACTTGACTCTAGTTTTTTTCATACTTTATTCTCATCAAATTCTTAGATGTGATTCAGTTCATCTATTTTCATCACCTAAAAGTAGAGTCCATCATTTAGGATATTTTTACTTATCTTGATACTCAGTGTTTGAATTTCATCATTGGCACTACCACAATTATTTGTTTTATAGAAATAAAATGTATATATAATAGAAATTGAGGTCGTGTTTTTTGTTTTGTCAATTGTCAATACTATCTCATTAGATCTACACAAGCTTATTGGGTCCTTGGTATCTTAAATACAGTAAATAAAAATTTAAAAGTGAATTTCATTTATCTAATTATTATGTGTAAGAGTGGTGCTATATTTTCAAATTAATTATACATATAGCTATATTTGAAGAATTATTGGTGAATGACTGTCTTTCATTTTTCTGCATCACTGTTTTCCTAGTTCTCTGTAATTCTTAATCTGAAGTGTGATAATAGAATGAGTAAAGGTTAACTCATATATATTAGATAATATAATATTATGTTATCTAATAATATAATTCGATATATTTTATCAATGTAAGTTTACTTTTTGTTCTTTTAACAAAAATTTATGGACTGTAGTTTTTGTTACTCAAACACATAAATAGTGGCAAACAAATTACATATTGCTTCATATTTTACCACCTGATTTTCTTTATATGAAAATCAGATCACATATTTTAATGTTATTATTGTAAACAGAATGGTAACTATAGTGAGGTGATAGGCATGCTAATTAGAATGTAATCAATTCACAATATATCAAAATATCAAATTGTATGTCTTAAATGCATACTAATTTTATATGTATATGTTAGCTCAATAAAACTATTAAAAAATAAACCAGTGCACCATGTTTATGCGTTTGACTGCTCTAAAAGCTGAATTATAACAAAGGGTAGCTCTACATTTTCTTTACATTCCTTCCTTATTTAGGTTTGAAAACATCACACAGCCAGCTAAATTTCCAGGGAAAATTGAGCATGAGATGACATCTAAAGAGACAATTTCCTGAGTTTCTTTCTCAGAAAACGATCACAGTTTAGCATGACAATTTTATCTTTCCAGTTTCTATAGTCTGACCAGCATCAATCGTGTGTTGGATGCTTCTCTGTCACCAACTAAAATGATTCTTATAACTCTCTCAAGGTAACATAAGTGGAGACTCAGTATCAGAAATGTCCATGCTTTCAGTTTCAGAGATTAGTTCTGTAATAAATTCTGCTGACTGATATGTTGTCCTTTTTTTTTGAAGTTATCTTTGACATGAAGAGAAAACAAGCCCCTGCCTACCACCTGGCTTTGCCTAACCGGCATGTTCTGCATTGGTTCACTTATTTTCTTTTTTAGAACCAGGAAACATAAGAGAGGCACTAAGTGGCTGATGGGTTCACTTCTTTACGGGTGGGGAAAATTGGCACAGTTTTAGAATATCAAACTCTAGAAGCCATTTAAATCTAATGTATTGTATCATTGGGATTGTGGATAATCTAAAGTCCTTAATCTGAGTACAGTTTCCTAGAATCAAATCCTTCTCTGGTGAATGGATTATTGTTCTAGAAATGTATTGCATTGTTTGATGGTGTTGGTGATCCCCTCTGCATGTCATTGCACTCAAGAGCAAATACCTGTTGACTTCCATTATAACTGTCCACGGGATGCACTTAAAACAGTATTATTCAGGAAAACCACCAAGAAAATCTAGAAAAAACACATTGGTTTTCAAGTGTGTCTCTAGGATGCTCATGCTGATGTCTCAGTAAATGCTTCAGTAGCAAGCTGGCAAACATTTTATTTTATTCAACTAAAGGAAGTCAAATTAACAGAGTTAGTTAGGCTATTCTAGAGAAAGTTATTATGTGAATATTTAAAATTGAACGACATGATCTTTTACAGGCCCCAAATTTCTATTTATATCCTCTTTACTTTGATAATCATTTATCTCTGTGTGCACTCAAGGCTCCATCAACATAGACTTAAAATGTATTATTTTTAATGACACTTTCAATAACCAAAAATGAATAAGAATTTGTATCTGGACACGACACAAGGAGAATTCTTCATTTAAGTCAAAAGCTGCCTAAAAGAGAATACATAAAGCATACTGACATTGGCTCATTCTTCTGATGCTATAGTTTCACTTTTCTCTTAAGAGTTTAGATCTTGGAGATTTCCAAATTCTAATTGACTTCCAAATTCTTTAGAAGCAATTAAACAATGAAATGTGCAATTCCTTCACAATTAGAAATAATTTAATTCAAGTGCTTTCTTCATTGTTTCCGTTGGTGTGTTTAGTCATACCAAAATCCCAAACCAAATTAAATCTTTCCGTGTTTTATATCACTCAAACAAAATAAAAAGTCACATATAACTTTAGTTAAAACAAATATTCATTCTAAGGCCAGTTAACCTTCCAAGAAATACTACCTACCTTATCTTCTGTACCTTTTTGACCATTCTCATGGTGGGAGAAAATAAAAGATGAGGGTAATTAGAAGTAGTAATGTTTATCAAAAGTCTACTCTGGACTGGGAACACCTCCACAGATTTTCACTTAATCTTCTCAGATACATTCTGAAATGTGGATTACCTTTCACGGTTTAAAAGGAAACATCCTGAGGAACAAGGAAGTGAAAAAGTTTACACAGGTCCAGGTAGAGAGGAAAGTCCAAGCTAAGATTTGAATCCATGCCTTCTAGTCTTTCAAGAGTTTGTATGCTTTGCCACACTACCTCACTTGGGCTGAAATATTTTTGTTCCTCTAAACCTCTGAACATGGGGATTGGAAGTTTTATCAACTAAACAGAAAAAGGAATTCTGTTCTCTTCGTGGTTGCAATGATTGAGGGTCTTGTATAATTCTTAATATGTCTGCCAAGGGACTCTTGGAATAGCCATTCAATTTAGATAAACTCCTACACTTGTTTACTTTAAATGGGGATGCTTGATGTTCTTAATGGGTGAGTGTGGGTGACTTCGTGCTGGGAGAAAGTACTGAAGTTGTTGTAACTGTCCACATCAATTTTGAATACAGCCAATCAGGCTTGAAATCACTGTTATCAAAAGCTATGTACATTGCAAATCGATTTAATTTATTCTGGAGTAATACGAGGTGAGAAGTTCGTGCGTGTGTTAGTTCTCCTGGTGAAGCAAAGGGGGTTGGAAAGGCATTGCAGTTCCTATTCATCTTCACAAACATAAATGCTGACCTCCAAGGGGAAGCTCTATCTAATATAAACCCTCCATGCTTCGAGTACTTTGGGGTAAGGCATTAAAGGGCATCACTCAAGCTAAATCTCATGGCTACCACCGGACTACGGATCACTGATGAATGAGCCAGCAGTTGAATGTTTAGCAGGCTGTGACGACTTTGCACGGAAATATGAAAATTTATTACCAGCTTGCCACATCAGCGCCTGCCCTGCCTGCTTTTCCTCGTTCCCTCCCGATGAATACTCCCACTCCATCTGACAGTCAAGTCCCTTCTTGGCCTTCCCCGCAGTGCCCCCTCCCCCCCCGCAGAGAATTGATGGTCTCAACTGTCACGGAGTCCTGGCCGTCATTTTTCAAGAGATCTGGTACTCAAGACGCTGCCGTGGAATCGGGGCTTTTATTTATTTGGAGGAGTAGTATTAATTGCATTGCTTTGCACGTGACCTTGCTGGGGGCGGGGGGGCGGGGGACTCAAGGGGGTCCGTTTTGCGTGTTGTAGAATTTGTGCAGCCCCCAAACTATGTACGATGTTTGGGGGGGGGGTGAGGGAGAGAAGGAAGCAGAAGGGAAAGAGAGCAGCGGAGAGGAGAGCCGGAGAGGAAAGGAAGGAGGAGAGACAGGGAGAGAGAGCACAGCATCAGGCAGACAGGCGCTGCCAGCCAATCAGAGGCGCGCTCGGGAGCTGCAGAGACCCAGCCTCGGAGCCCAGGGCAGGAGGTGCGCGGAGCCTGAGTCTGAGCTTTCCGAGGACTGCGAGCAGAGCTCTGGGAAAGTCCCCTCTTTGCTTCTTATACATTAAGTTCCTTTCCACCAGTTAGGGCAAGTCAGCCAAGGTAAGGCTTCAATCAATGCCACTTTACTCTGTAGTGACATTAATATATATATATATATATATATATATATATATATATATATATATAAAAATACATATATATATGTTTTTTTTGTTTTTTTTTTGTTTGTTTTTTTTTTGGTACCGTGGGGCTGCTTACCCAGCTCTGAGTCAAAACAGTATTTGATGAAATCTTCCTCTCCGGTGGGTTTCCCAGGATCTAGTGCGAATGGGAAAGTTGTAGCTGATGCCGGCAGCCTCATCGCTGGTATAAATTTGTATTTTCCTATGCAGGAATGCTGCCGTAGAGCCTATCGAATGTGAGTCTCATGATACCCAGCTGCGTGTCTGTTTATGTTTATCTGTGGATGTGCTGTTATCTTCTTGCCCCTGGAGAAGTTGGAGGGATACTCTGCATGGCACATTTGAATGGTGATGGCATCAGTATAAGCTGTCATTTGTGTCTATCTGTAAAAGTGAGGGAACGCATGGTCAGAATTGAAACAGGGACATTGAAATGGAATTTTCATCGTGCTTTTTAATTATTGCTTTTCCAGTATCCTCTAAAATTATGTGATTTCTGAGCACTGAAACTGCAGCAGGACAAGCCTCATTTTTTTTCATTCCTTTTTTTTTTTCCTTCCCACGAATCCCTTCCATAAATGCTTATTAAGCCTTAAGATGAAACTTTTGCTTCTTTTAAAGGGCACTATAAATGATGCATGAAGAGAATTAAGTAGTTTCCTGTAATCAACAACACACTTTATATAGTATATGCCCTTATGTTTGTTAACTCTCATTGATTTCCCTTTCTTAACTTCTTGAACCTGATTTGAGTGTGGGAATACTTATAATTTTTTCTTAATTTTCATATCTTAAAAACAAGGTAGAATTATGCCTTATGCATGTTTGTGTGCCTGTGTGTATGTGCATGTGTGTGTATGTGTGTATATGTGTGTTGTGCGTACAGATGTAGATCTAGGCAAACCTCTCATGTAACAGGTGAAAAATAGAATTTTTATTAACTAAGGTTATTGAAACAATTTTATTTCAATGTATGTTGTCTTTAATATTGTAGTCAAGAATAAATGTTCCTTTTATTTTCCCTATTGGAAATCAAGAAAAAATTAAAATAAAAACCTTAGCTAAAAGTATTATGGTCTTCGGTTTGCTCAGGTGATGGCATCACTGCTTTGAGCCAAGAGACAGATCAGAGGAAGATTTTGTTATGAAGCCAAAAAAAATAAATAAATAAAACCTAACTACAGGCTCTGTTTTGAAACCTTTATTTTCCACTCTGGGATCACCCACAGATTTTTCGAAGCAGGGGACTTTGCTTCTGCAGTAATTGTTCTTCTTTATTTTAGTTCACTTGTCTTAGCTGAGGAAAATATTTAATTCTAATTCAAGAGTTTGTGGTCCAGACTAGATCTTGTATATACCTCTGTGCATGTGGAAGGAGAAAGGCAGGATGTGATACTAGAAGGCAATCTGTTCTGTTTTCTAACTCTCTGGTCCTAGCACCAATCATCATTTCAGTTTTCTTCAAGCCTCCTGTTATATACTTAACTCTGAGTATCCTGATAATAAATTAACCTGGAGTAGGTCAACACATTCACTCATTTCATAAGTCATTCACTTAATGGGCTCTGGTGGGTAAGTATGTTATAAATTACAATTCTAATGCTTTTGCCCAGAAATAACTAAGTTAAGAAATCATACACACAAGCAGAAGACGATACCAGTGGTCAAGATTGATTGCCTATCTAACAACAATGGAAAGGTACAAAATGAGTCTTTACTAGTTGAGATGCAATACAAATGCCTAACTGAAGATAACCCAGTAACAAGGGAGAATATAATAGTAGAAGGAAAGTGAGTGACAGAAAACTCTAGCTGTAACTCTATCCAGTGCAAGCTGAATATAATTAGCTCTAACCGTCACAAGCATGAGCAACAGCAACCAGTGCTAGAATAAAGTCTATATGTTGTGCAGATTAAAAATTATTATTCCCCTTAATGATGTGTTTCACTTGGATGTAGTGAAATTGTGAGAATAAATGAGTTCAATTTTTAAAGTCCAACTTTATAAATTCTTTACGTGAAAGATGCTATATATAGTAAATATAAAGTACTTTTTTCCATTGGCTGATATAAATAGCATTATTATGCTTTGCATTGATTTTCGTGGTCTGATGAGTACAACCCGTTTTTGCAAGTTAATGTGTCCCACTAATATTGTATTTGACTTATTGATGATTAAGAGGCAAGTGTGCCTTATATATCTACAACCTGACTTAATTGTCCTTTAGACTCTAAACATTTGTGTATACTTCAACAGATCTAGGATAAAGCATATTGAACTTATTGACTAGGAAAAACTTACTATCCTGAATCTATATTCTGATACAGTATAGTCAAGTGAAGAGTGAAAGAGACTGAGAGACTAAAGACAGAGAGTAAGGTGTTCTTTTGTTTTTTCTTCTTTTTTTAATAAGTATAGAACTCCAAGCTCCAAATTGCTTGATTGTATGCCTTCGTTATAGTTGCATTATACATGTTTATAGAACTACATTCTAGATTAGGGCTTCTTAACCTTGGTGCTGTTGATATTTTGGGCTCTGTAATTCTCCTGAGGGACTTTCCTGTGCAACGTAGGCCGCTTAGCAGCATACCTGTTCTCTACTCACTAGTTCCCAATAGAAGCACCCCCAACTTGTGACAACTGAAAATATCTCTATACATTGATTGTTAACTGTTCAGCAAAGAGAACAAAATTACATCCTCCCTCACTGAGAGTCATTGCTCTAAGCAAAACAAAAGAATGTCTATAGAAACGGGTCATGCACACACTATTGAGTAGGCAACTGCCCAGTTCAGTTTGGGTGCTTTACCTTTTGCTTTGATAATGAATGGATTTTAACTTGTGTTTCTTTAAGTCTTTAACACAATATTATAGAAGAACTTAGCAGTATCTTCATTTATTTATTCATTTAAACTGAGAGACTAGGGTTACAGTCTCATAGGCTAACATTTTGGGAAATAAAAATTGAGAGAAAATCAATGTAAATGTTGAAGCTGAAGACAAATTTCACTTCAATTATTTTTTAAAATGAGTCTTTAATGTAAATAATAAGTAAATAAAAGATATTGAGTCTCTCTGTGCTAAATGGCTTTCATCATTTTATTTTTAGACTTTGTATATATGTGTGGGTTGTCAGAAGGGGGTGTTCACACTAGTCATTTTTACATGCTTGGAGTAGCTTATAGTGTTCAAACCCTCCAGAAGTAAAAGGAAAACATTTTTATTTAAAAGGCACAGTTGTAAACTGGTGATGATATGTAATACAATGGAAAAGTTCTGAGCTTAATGATTTGAAGACATGGCAGAGGTTGAATACTGTTATATATTACTGTGGCTGGTTTGTGGGCCATTTTCTTCGCTGCAATAGTGATAAAAACCAAATGCACAAAGTGCTATAGTGGGTTGTAATTGTAATTGTGGGTTGTAATTCGTAAAGATCTGAACTAATATCGGTGAACTATCACAGAGTCAATGTCTTTGGTGATTTGTTTGATGAGAATTGATTAAGCATGTTAAACCTTCCAGTTATTCTATAATTTGAAATATGTGATTTTAAATTATGGATAGACCTCAATTTTTTCTTGTTTTCATTATTCTTCATATTATATGCATTAGCAATTTTTTGTAAAAATGTAGACATATAAAACATAGAATGAAACATGAGCTTTACTCAAGCGATAACCATTACTTAAGTATATCAAGTGTATTGCATATTTTTAGATGATTTTCTATTACTAGATTAATATGGGTATCTATGTATAACTATAAAAGTACATATATATTTAAAGTAAGAGATATAGTATTATAGATAGAGAAGCATACAGCCACATAAACATATGTATACAAAATATATATAGGTAAAATAAACACAATTTAATGATATTGTAACAAATAATTTTATAGCATGTTTGTCTTCTATGTGAGCAGTAGAGAGAACACATTACTTTTTTAACAAGATTTCAGTCTGTCATTAGGCAAAGGTCAGGGCACTTTCAAATTGGTAGATGCAGCTATCATATTGAGTATTACATATTTTAATTATTACATATGATTATATGGATATAAAAGCCTTCATTTACATAATCTCTTATTAAAATATTTTTAAAAGAGTAAAGAGGAGACCGACAACAGTTTAAAACAATTAGGAATCTCTATCACTACGTATAGTATTTTGAGTATGAATTGAGGTACATGTTCCAGAAAAATAGTTCTGGGAAAATTGACAGAGAGGAAATAGAGGAGCAAGTAAAAGTGGAACATTTGCTCTAGTGTACCCTGACATGCCTGGATGATGCTTCTATGGATACCAGAAAGTTCTGACATGGAGGCTGTAAAATGTTGGGCTACATCAATTTAGGAAATTTTTTGGTAGTCTGAGAATAAAATGAACAAAATTCAAACCCTGAAAGTACTGAATGAAATACTCAATTAAGGCAAATACTTCACTCATCAGAGCTTTTTAATGCCAAGATTATGTCATTTACTCACAGCACATTGACTATGATAAGTGAATTGCTAGTTAAATAAATACAAGTCTGTGCATATCCCCATTGAAGGGGAAGTCAGCTATTATTTCTATTTAGTTTTATGTTTAGATAGTCATGAAAATCCTCAAATAGATATTATTGTCATTATGTTGAGGACTTTAGGATTAACAAACATGACATGCACGGTTTATATTAACTATGCATTATTATATGTTACTGACACTTTCATTTGTTTTAATTATTTTCAGTCTACCTAATATCAAAAGTATTTTAACTAAAAATGCATAAATTACATGCACAATTATCATTGTGATATAAATGAGATAGAATGTCATTTTAATCCATTGAATTTTCATATTATAAAGAATTTTTGAAGCCAATGTTGGCACAAGTATGATTAAACTTTTATTTATATTTATTCCTGCCTGATGGAAATGAAAATCAATATATTAATTTTGAAAAAAAAATTTGCAATCCATTACCAGAGACAAGAAAATGTAGTCTCTCTTATATATAACTTGTCACAATAAAACACTAGAAAAAAATCCACAATATAGAAAAATGAAGAAATCCATCAATAAGTTACATAACTTTGAGTAAATCTAAACAATAACAAATTTATTGAAATTGAATATTGTTTATTAAACGTGATGCAAAGTTTTATGTATACTGCGATTTTTTTTAATTTCCAGAAAAAAATATATTTGGCTGGTTAAAATATTTGACAAAAATGTGTTCTCCCCCAATTTTTCTGTGTTGTTAATACATTAATTTCTTTATTATTTAAGCATGTACGGTTCGTAGTTTCTAGCTGAAATGTGTAATACAATTTGATTGAGCCATGATAGTATAAACAAGAAAGATATTTTGGTTGTATGTGGTTTTGCCACTTTCATGGAGAACCTGCTTTTTGAGCCATTTATTCAGTTTAATTTAGCAATAGATAAGAAAGCTTTGTATTGTCAAGATTAAAAAGTAAACAGTTGCCAAAGACCAATCAGTAAATTTTTCCATTTTGATAACTGAAATTCTACTTTTAGAAATTGGTCATATTATTAAAATAAAAATGAAGTCTAATTAAATATTAAATTATATTTTACAATATTACAAATTAGATTATAATTTTGTATTAACTCATTCATAAAGATTGCAGTCTATTTGGGAAGAGAGATGGTAAACAAGAGCATAATTTATATTTTATAATATTTGTAGGAAATGATCATTGTTGTGGAGATAAAATAAAAGAGGGATGTGGAAACAGTTTGAAAGAGATGGGTAGTGGTTTGTTTTTTTAGTTTACTATGGTTAGGAAACCCTCACTAAGAAGAAGAATTTTAATAATGACATGGAAGAAGTGTTGATATGAACAATTTACCATACTCCATATTCCATATTCCAGGGCCAATGAAAAGCAAGTGCAAAAGTCTTAGGGGAAAAGTATATCTAACCTATTTGAAGAATCACCAGTATAACAGAGCTGAGTTAAAGAACAGAAATGGAGTGTTATGGTCTAATTGTTTCTCCTCCTTCAAAGTCATATATTGGAAACCCAATTTCCAATGTAATAGTATGGGGAGGTACGACTTTTTGGGAGGTGCTTAGGTCATGAAGGCATGAAATGAGGCCCTCTTGACAGAGCTTATGGGAGTGGGTTCACTCTCTCTTGCCCTTCCTCCTGCTGCTCCAACAAAACCTTTAATCCTGGACTTCCCAGACTCCAGAACTCTGAGGAAAAAAAAAAATCAGTTCTTTTTAAATTTCCACCTGTGGTATTTTGTTATAGCAGCACAAAATGGACTAAGACACGATGCATTCGAAGAGATGCTACTAAGAGATAACAGAGATTAGATCATATGTAGATCCTGTAGATTACTGTCAGAATTTGGGATTTTTTCCTGTGAGAGTTTGGGTGGCATTAGATACTTCTAATCAGAGACATACTGTTATCTGATTTTTATTTCCACAAGAAATGTTGGCCACTCTATTGCAGATAGACTGAAGAATAGCAAAAACAGAAACAAGGATCCAGTTACAGATGTATCCCCAGAATTCTGAAGAGAGATGAGGGAGACTGCAGTGTAATGACAATAGTGTAGATAGAGAGAACGTTTGGATTCTATATTTATCTTGAAAATAAAGCTGGCAGGATTTGATTTTGTATAGGATATAAGAGTGGTGGGGGAAAGTGAGGGTAAAGGATTGTGCTTATTGTATCCTAAACAGCAAGAGGAATTCAACTGACATTCCCCAAGTAGGGAAAGAACTGGGGAGAAGTTTGGCCAGAGAAAGACAGGCAATAGAAATAAAGATCTGAGTTTTGTGCATTTCAGATTGAGATGTTCACGTAGGAGTGTATAGAGTCAATGGAAGATACAAGTGTGGAGTTGAGGGTAGTGCTACACTACATGTTGGAAGGATGATATCAAGAGGGAAATGACAGATTGCATTTGAAGTGAAGAGACTGGATTGAGAAAAAAGGTGAAAAACACAAGGTCCAAAATCTGGAGAGACCAGCTCCAGTAAGTTGGAAAAAATGAGAGAAAAGCCACCTGCAGCAGCTGAGGGGTAGCTGCAGTGGGAGGAAGGAATCCCAGTGAGTGAGAATCTTGAAAGCTTGGGCAAGATGGGCTTCAAGGAAGAAACTGTCTTGAGAAACATTTTGAATTATTGAAACGGAGACTCCCCAATACATATGAACATATATTCAATATACATATATTCAATATACGTTTTTATGGACATTTTCATTTTAGGTATAAAGAATTAATTTCCTTAATTTAAAAAGTATTCATCTTAAAAATGTACCTACCATACTCACTTACATTTTTCAGATGTATATATTTATGGTACTCATATTAGATTCAATGTAATCGACGTGATAAGATACTGGTAGAAAGTTTCTTAATGTCATAAAAACAAATTTTGCTACAAATATTGGTTTAATCATCTATGGATATTATTCATTAGCATAGTTTCTGTCTTCTAATATATTTATTAGCCTTATCTAAAATTTGATATTTTAAGTATTGCGTTTTTAGATCTGACTAGCTTGCAGCATAAAATATGTCTCATTGAGTACTAATTCTTTGAAAAGTTTTGTTTCCTGCCAACTTCAATTATTCTACAAATGATTCTAATAAAAGAAGAATAGACTTGATATGACAAGTTTCCTCCAGCCAGTATTACAATTAAGAGGCTGTATGTTTTTACTTTGTCCTCTCCTAGTGATTTATACCTCCACTTTAAATCACAGGTAAAATCATTAGGAACCAATCTGCAGTTTCAGAAGCAGGTATGAGGTGACTATTATGTTGTGAAACTGATATTAAGATAATACACAAGGTTATTGCATTTTAAGATTATTTCAATAATGCTCACATCAGGTAGAACTTTTTTTTCTACAACCCCCCCCCCCCAAACACACACCATCCCCACCAAAAACCACCACCACCTAATGGCTTTATAAGCACATTTTTTGTTTAATCTAAACAAACAAAAATTACCTTGATTTACTAGTTCTTTATCAACCAAGTTTCACTCAGAAAGTTAAGTGATATAGCTTCTGAAACTCACTTTATGAGAAAATGTACAACAGTGCTTTACACAATTTAAAATTGTGTGCTCTCTGTGACTACATTATACATTAGCATGGTAAGCAGAAAAATGGCCCACAAAGATATCTACATGTTAATCCCTGCAAACTGTGATTATGTTACATTACATGACAAAGGAGGATTAAGGTTGTAGATGGAATTAAAGTTGCTAATAAGAGAACAAAATAGGGAAATAATCCTAGATTAATCAGGTGGGCCCAATGTAATAAGATTCTTCAATAGTGGAAAAGGGGCAGAGGGGAGGTCAGAGTGATTACATATGAGAAGGACTCAACATGCTGTTGTTGGTTTGAAGTATGAAGGAAGAGGGCCAAATGCTTTGGGCAGCCTCCAGAAACTGGAAGAGACAAAGGAAATGGATTCTCTCCTAGAGCCTCTAAAGAAGAACACGGCCACTCTAACACTATTTGATTTTAGCTCAGTTGAGATTCATGTCAAACTGTGACCTACAGAACTGCAAGATAATGACTTTATTTTGCTTTGAGCCATTCATTTATTGGTGCACTTTTACAGAAGCAATCGGAAATTAATACAAATAGCATATTGAGGTGTACAATTTCCTGCCATTTTATAAACAATACAGTATGTGGATTTTCTGAGAACAAACATATAGAATATTATTGAATCTGTGATAAATGTACCATTGCGTTGAGATTGTTATATTGTTCCAAATTAAATTGATGAGAAAATAAGTATATCAATATGAAGGACATTACTTTCCTGAAAAAGTTACTTAACCTTCACAAAACTGGTAAATGGGGCAAAAGTTATTTATCCTTCCAGCTTGGATGACACTTTCTCATGTTTTTCTCATGTTTAAATCCATGAGGCATTTCATCAAAAATGTCAAGCAGAATTCAAGTGTATAAAACAACAAAAGAAAGGAGTAAGGCAAATCATCTAACAATATTTGACTAAGTTCAATTTTATTTGTGTCTTTAAAATATACCATGAATATTGTTTGCTCATACTTGTGATAAAGCCCTTTATAGCATGTGATTCTAATAGAGGACATGTGGTCTACTCACTTGCTCTTGAAACATTCCTAGGCATAATAGGAAATGCAAATAGTGTCACATATACCAGTCTTCCCTAATCTGACTTGTTGCTGACATTGTAAGTACTGAAACAAATTGTCCATCTGAGTTTCCATATTCTTATAGGACTGCCTCATTCAAATAATTGAATTATAGATAATTTTAAAAACGTACCAATCCTCCAAAACTTTGGGTAATAACTAACTCTGCTAAGTGCAGAACCTATGAAAGAACCAGTGTGCTGAGATTACATCAACATCTGATCTGTCCCAGATGAGTATTTGGAATTAAGACCAACTCAAAATTGTCCATTTCTGACACACAAGCACAATTTTATCTTTCTCTTACACGTTATGCTTTTCTGATTTAATGTTTTTATTCTAGTTATTCCTTAAGTGATAAATGTTCATCATAACAAGTCAAATAATAAGAATGTTATAACTTCCATTTGCCTTTCTTTAATCCTCAGCTAAATTATCCACAAATTGAGTATTCACAAATTTGTAATTTGTTTATCAATCTACACCTTTTTCTACACACCTATAAAATATACATATGCCAACATATATATGTATATATATATACACATGCATTTAAACTGGCATATGTATACATAAACTTTCTTCAACTTTGTATAAATCAAGGATATCATTTAATCCATGTTACTCTATAGTATATCTTTACTTAATATTAAAATCTCTACAGAACAGTATATCAGTCTGATACTTCCTTGTCTTTATTTTTATCTCTTAACTCATTTTCAGCTCTCTGTCTTTTTATCCTGTTACATTGCCATACTTCAGTCTCATGCCTCTGAATTTGTGGGTATTCTTTCTTTTGTTTTCCTATTTTTTAACTACATCATATTATTATATTTCTAAACATCCCATTCATCCCTCTGTCATTCTGGATTTTACCAATCTTTCCAATCCCTTCCAGTCCTCAATAATCCTCTTTCTTCAAAGACAATCTACCTTATAAGACTTCTAAATAATATTCATGAATACTGAAGCCATCTGTTCTTCTGAAACTACTCAATAGTAAAGACTAATTTCACACCTCTTCCCTGAACTGCTGCAGGTGACATTCCTCAATTAGTGACTCAAGAGAGTGGAAAGGTCAGAACTATTACTTGACTACTGTGTATACTGTGAACTCTAAGGTACTGAGACATCTATCTTGTATGTGTGGAGACAGAAAGAGAGAATGTGTGTCTTTTTTTTTCTTCAACTACATTTTCTATAATTAAGTAGATTGCCAAAATCTGTGAGATTTCTGTGTTGTATATCATATTTAAGGGCCATGTTTCTTTTCTGGATCTTTTGAATGTATTATATAAAGTAAAATTTAAAATCATTTGTTTCAGAGTTTGTATACAGAATTTATGGAAGTTCCACTAACGAATCTTTACTTTGCGTCATTTAGAACTCACCTGAGTAATACAATTTTAAAAAGCTTATGAAGTGATAGGAATCAATATTATATGAATATCGCTAGTTTGAAATTGCCTAGACATGAGTCACCCTTTTCGATGAAGTGCTCTCGCCAACTTCCAAGGCGGCTCTCCTGTGACTGTGACTCTAGAAATATGTAACAGTTAGGAATAGCTTGTTTCTCTGAGAAAGCATCTCACTCCATTTTCAGTCCAGTGCTAAAGAGGATTTCATGTGTATGCAGAAAGGTATTTTTAACACTTAAATTTGGTATTAGCATCCTGGAAGTGCTGACTCTTCCAAGTGTAAAATTGTGGCTTTCAGAAAGAAGTAAACTAGGACACTCTGTCAGCATCCTAGAAAGGATACCCATTCTTTTACTAAAAGAAGTGCCAAACATTTAAAATTAAAAAGAAACACGTTAACTCAATGAAAAGGCTAGTTTGTTCTAATCAATAAACTCTACAAGAATAGTTTGTTCTTGCTAATATGTGTTTAAGTCCCAAATTTATTAACAATCACAAAAGCATTATTTGTAAAAATTTGTTTTTCTCAGAGACATAAAATATTTAAAATAACAATTGCCTCAAATCAGATTGTGTTTAATTGTTATTGATCTTTCTGCTCTGTATAAATGCTCAACCCAGACCTTGCTTTTCATCGAAAATACATTCACACAGATGTTTATAGTAGTATACATTTCTCCTGCAAACTCCAACATTTACTTTTCTTCACATTAATGTTTTATCTAGTACCACTCAATTGTTTTCAATGTATTGAATTTTATTTAAAATAACTATATAAGAAAATGATAACAGCTTTATAAAACATAAAGTAGCATATTTTGGCAAAGTGTTTCAATATATAAAATATATAAATTTAACAAACATTTACATACATTGTAGAGACATGGTATGCTGAAAATTTTCATAGAGATTATTTAATAAAAATGTGTATTTTAAAGTCAGATCTTATTTAACTTATTGATTTATTTAATATTGTATAATTTATCATTTATAATTTTCTTGTTTGTGCATTGTCAACCATGTTAACTGCCATTCTTTCTTGGGCACCAACATGTAAAAATATTTTTTTATATGAACTCTTCTTTGCCTACTGCACTGGAGATCAGGCAGATATTATTAACTTCATTTTTTATAAAACAAAATTGAAAACATTCACAGACTTGGCCCGACAGGGTACACTTAATAGTATGAATCAGAATGCAGCATGGCCTATCTTCTTCCATCCATAATGCCTCTCCATCACCAACACACAAACACACACACCCCGCACTCTGCATCTCAGCTTATGGCCTTGCTTCTTATTGTAAACATAAATCCTCAATATATAAGCCTTCTACTCATAATTTGCAAGGGGTCAGTCATTAGCTCATGTCACTGCCACCAAATCCATATTCCAGTATCTTGTCTGTGCTCAAATAATAATGATGATTCCTGCAGCTATCTGCATCTCCTCTCTAAGGTTCTGTCCCTGTACCTTCCCTGATTCCTCTCCTTAATTGGCTGCATCATCAAATCATTTCTCATTAATGGTCCTCCCCATAAGTGTGCTCTGGAGCATCCATCTTTAAGACATGCCGTAGGACACCACCACTCATATACTCGGCACAGATTTAACATGTTTCCCTCATCTAAGTAAATAATACAGATTGTATGAGTCAGAAAACTGAGAGAGAAACTTTACAGTGTCCTCATCCTTAAATCTATATCACTATCAGGGCCGTATTTTCTACCCCTAAAATATTTTTAGGCTGGGCGCAGTGGCTCAAATCTGTAATCCCAGCACTTTGGGGGGCCTAGGCCAGAGGATTGCCTGAGCACGCGGGTTCGAGATCACCCTGGGCAAGTTGGCAAGTCCTCCTCTCTACAATAAAAACCTTAGCAGGGCATGGTAGTTCGCGCCTGTAGTTCCAGCTCCTTGGAAGTTTGAGGTGGAAGGATCGCTGGATCGCTGGGCTATCCAGCAGGTCGCATGCTGAAATGACCTTAATTGTGCCACTGCGCTCCAGCATGGGTGGCAGAGTGAGACAACAACTCAGTTTTTTTTTTTAATTTAAATGTGTCCTCTACTTTCATTGCTGATGCCACCACACTGGTTCAAATCACCATGATCTCTTCTACAAAGATTTCCTCTACTTGGCTTGAATCAGCAAATGTCCTCAAAGCATTCATATATTCATTTGCTAATCAGCAAAAACTTCCTGTAAATATGAGTACATGTTGTTCCTCTCTTTCAAGAGTTTTTGAGGAATCCCAGTTTTATGCATAATAAGAAATTAAGTTCTTGACATAGCCTCCATAGTCTTAAATTCATATCTAGCCTCCATCTCTGACTTTAATCCCAACTATGATCATTAAGCTAGTTTTATAATTTGTTCTTTTCAAATATGCTGAAGTAGTTCACAGGACACTTGAACTTGCTATTTCTTTTGTCTGAAATGTCTTTCTCATATCTTTTCTGTAGCTAAACTTTTTATCCTTCATTTTCCTCTCATCCTATTAAAAATGATACCCTCTTGCCTAAAGGATAATGTTATCCTATTTTTTCATGCTCTTCAATACTGTTTATTAATATGCTCATTTCCGTTTTCCTCACCTCCAACTAGAATGGAGTTTCTCCTTGACCCAAGATGTTGTCATCCCACTCATCTTTGAATTTCCAGTATTTAAGGTATTGCCTGGCAAATAGCCCAAACTATAGCCCAGGAAATATAATATAATGCAAATATACACATGGACTAAAACTATCAGTTTAGCTTTCTTAAAAAATTGTTTTAAAGATATGGGGTAGAATTGAGGATTAGGGATATAAGTGGACAAGGTAAAGGTAAGGTTTAAGATTATGGAGGGTATGTCAAGAACTTAATTTCTTATTATACATAAAATTGGGATTCCTCTATTTGGTCTCCATATAACCTGGTTTGAGATCAGGTACCCTTATCGATGTTGTGTCCCCGCTCCCACCCCTGCAGTATCCTGCTACTGCTAATCCCTTTCCTATAGTATTATCATAAATGTGCAAGGTCTGCTTATGAGTGAGAACATGTTGTACTCTGTTGTTTGTTTCTGTGGTAGCTCACTGAATATCATAGACTCGAAATCCATCCACGTTGCTGCAAAGTCCATATGCTTGTCCTCCTTTATGACTGCATAATATTCCATCCTTTATATGTACCACATTTTTTTAATCCAATCCAGTTTCATGGGCAGCACAGTTGGTTCCATGCATTTGCTATTGTGAATAGTGATGCAATAAACTTACATGTGTAGGTATCTTTTTTGTAGAATATTTCAGTTCCTCTGGGGATATTCCCAGTAGGGGCACTGCTGGGTCACATGGAAGGTCAATTTCTAGCTCTTTTAGAAATCACCAAATGCAGGGCTCGGTGGCTCAGCCTGTAATCCCAGCGCTTTGGGAGACCAAGGTGAGTGGATTGCCTCAGCCCACGGGTTTGAGACCCGCCTGGGCAACGTGGCAAGACCTCATCTCTACAATTAAATCAAAAATTAGCTGGGCGAGGTAGCGCGCGCCTGTAGTTCCAGCTACTTGGAAGGCTGAGGCGGAAGGATCGCCGGAGCCCAGCAGATCGAGGCTGCCGTGGCCCGAAGCAGCCACTGCACTCCAGTCTGGGCGACAGAGTGAGACTCCAACTCA